>JACEII010000017.1:7087374-7098797 GCA_014332785.1 Antheraea mylitta | reverse complement strand
GAAAAACTTTTAATTTTCCGATAATAAATATATGGAGGAGTTGTTGAGGCGTATATACTTGGTACACATATACGTTTCAACAACTCCTCCATATATTTATTATCGGAAAATTAAAAGTTTTTCAGTTCGATGAGGGAAAAAAGTAAACCCTTCCACTTTCATGTGTAAGCGTGTAGGCGTGCACGTGTGTGGGGGTGATCGTGTAGTGTTGTAGCAGTGATGTATATTTGTGTGTCACCGTATCGCGCAAGCAACGCACTCAAGGGCTCCCTACCGAGGGATCAAACCTAGGCTTGAGCCACTGCCGTGGGAGGCCTAATCGGGTGTGCGGGAGCGAAATTAACCCTCAGACCACGGCGGCGTGATCTGTGGTTACGCGGGCGTGGGCGTGAGCACGCTCTGTTTCGAGGGACAGGCTGGTACTGATCGTTCGCTGAAGTGATTAAATCAGGAGGGTCGGTAAAAATGCATCGCGGACGTCTTTTATAACGCGCAGCGTTAGGTACGGGTTCATAGTTTGCGGCGGATACCACTAACGGATTGGGATGATTCGCAGCTTTTTCAAAATAACTAATCGTAAGTGATTTTACGTACGCCCAGATAGAAGGGATCTCTAGGTCTCTATGGAGATCGACTCTCCGAATGTACCACGGAGCACCGGTCACTTTACGTAAAACACGATTTTGGAGAACCTGCAGCTTATGAAAGTTATCTTTGGACATATGCGCAAAAATGGGGCAGCTATATGTCATCACGGGACGGATACACGTCTTATACAAAGTGAGCTTGTGTCTGAGGGACATCTTACTCTTATGACAAAGCAACGGATGGAGGCGACCCAAGACCATAGCGGCTTTGTTTCGCACTCTGTCTGTATGTGAATTGAAATTTAAATGTTTATCTAATGTGACACCGAAATATTTGACCTCTTCGACCCAAGGGATATCGACTCCGTATAGCCTGATGGGCTCAAATTTATTAACGCGTTTCGTGGGATCGAAGAGTATTGCGGCACTCTTATCGGGATTAACTTCTATGCGCCATCGACGAAACCATTCACCGAGAGTATGAACGGCTTTTTCGATGCGCTTCCTAAGAAAGTCCGACCGCCAGCCGGATGTGTAAATAACGGTATCGTCAGCGTAACAACCTACCTCGACCCCCCGAGACCGAGGTAGGTCACTGATGAACAGATTGAAGAGCGTGGGCGCGAGTATGGAGCCCTGTGGCACACCTGAGCGTATCGGGTGGGGCAGCGTAGTTCACCATCCACTCTGAAGCGGAATGTCCTATCAGTAAGATAATCGCGGATAATATGAATTAACCTATCGGGTACGCGAGATTTACATAATTTATGGATGAGCCCTCCGTGCCAGACCTTATCGAAGGCCTTGGCAATATCGAAGAAGACTGCAATTGTGCGTTTCGGTTTACGTTTCGGATCGGCGTTAAATTTAGAGAAAATGTACTCCGTGAGGCGGTGTACTTGATTCGTGCAAGAGTGTTCGGCGCGAAATCCGAACTGCTCAGGTGGTATTAATTTTAAATCTGTAATCGAGAACTGAAGACGGTTCAAAAGGAGCCGCTCGTAAAGTTTTCCTAAGGTATCTAACAGACTAATGGGGCGATAGCTAAAGGGAAGCGTAGCTTTCTTGCCGGGCTTGTGAATACCTATCACTACGGACTTTTTCCAGACGGCTGGAAAGTGACCCTGGGACATGGCCGCATTGAAGACGCAGACCAATAGAGCTATGATGCGATCAGGAAGGAGTTTCAGAACCTCGTTCCTGATCGCATCGGGACCTGGGGACTTCCTAGGCTTGAGACGCTTGATTGCGCCTGCAACTTCATCGAAAGTGATCGCGGTTAGGGTATCCGCCGGAGGAGACGCGAGTACATGCTCCGCAGCTGTTTCGATTAATCCGCTATGGAAAGGGTCAGTGTTATCAGTGTTTGGCGAACACTGTTTCTCTAAGTTTGCGGCAAGGCATTCCGCTTTATCTATGCTATCGAACGCGGGAGGCAACCCGGGGCCTCTGTCGAGAGGAGGTATTGGAGTGACCATATCTGATTTGAGAGTTCGCGCTAGAGTCCAGTACGATAGGTGAGACGGCTGGAGACCTTCCAGAAGTCTGTCCCACCTGTCGCCCCGGATCTCAGAAATACGAGACTTGACTGTTTTTCGTAACAAACGTAAACGATCGCGATTCTCTACAGACGGGTAAGCGTCGTAAGCTCGAGTCGCGGCGTTCTTTTCCGTGATCAATGCTCTCACGTCGTCAGGGAGTATAAAACGGCGATCGTTCGCCGCTTGTACCTCTTTCGAGGTCACCCTGACGGCGGTCTGGAGGTAATCAACCAGGGAATCGATGGCCGAATCCACGTCGGCTTTAGACACCAACACGTCCGGAATCCTGTCTAAACTACTAGACGACGGATTTTCTTTAAAATATTGAACGAGTTTCGCGTAATCAACCACCCTAACCGACGGCGGGGTGAAGTCTGAATTGTGACCTAACTGTAAAACAACCGGGCGATGATCTGAATCAAGTTCGTGTACTACTTGTATGAGTCGTACAGGAAGCGTGATATTTTATAATAGAGCTATATCTAATACTGTGGGTCGGCAATGATCTTGATAGTGTGTGGGTTCCAGAGGGGCTATGACGTCAAAAGCGAGAACCCTACCTAGTTCGTCGAGTATTCTCCCGTTACGAGAGGTACACGGACTATTCCAGATAACGTTCCCGCTATTGAGGTCCCCCGCTATAATAACTGAATCTCCTAAGTTAAGTAGCGCCTGTAAATCGGATCTTAGCAATTCTTTGTTTGGTGACAAATACGCGGAAACTAAAATAATATTCGAGTGACCGGTCATACCTAATTTACACACTGACACTTCCATATTGGTTAGCGCGGGCGGATCTAAAGGCATGCAATACAACGAACGCCTTAAAAAAATAGATTAACGTGCCACCCCCGCGGGTGACACGGTCGTTCCTGACTATACAGTAATTCGCGATTCTCGGATTACGCATACTCGGTTTTAACATCGTTTCCTGTATAAGGAAAACGTCAATCTGTCTATCGCGCAAAAAGTCAGCTACTAGATCGCGCTGTGACCGAAGGGATCTCGCATTGAAAAACGAGAGACATAGACCGCGTGGTTTTACTTTATTAAGACTCGTGAATTTTAAAACTTATTTAAACGACGGTGAACGGGCGAGGCGATGAATTGTGGCTCCGATAGCCGGAAAACGCGCTATAGCGGTGAGAAGACCGCAACCTTCTTCTACCTCGACTATGGCATGGAAGGCGATAACCTCCTGAATGTCGTGTTCTCTGAGTAAGTGCTCCATCCAGTCGAATTTACCTGAGAGAGCTGATGGAGCATGAGTCGCCTGAGGCCTAGAAGAGGCCTGAGGCTGAGGTCGGGGGGCCCAGGGGGCCATAGGGGCCCACCCGGGTTGGGCCGCGTGCGGCACAGAGGGTGGCGAGCGCGGTGAGATCGTGGGCGCGGGCGCAACCGGGGCGCGGGAGGCGCCCGGCAGGCCCGGGAAGGCCTCCACGGACATGAGAGGTGGAGGCGGGGGGCGGGCGGCGGCTGTAGGCGCCCTGGGCGCCTGCCTCGCCTGACGGGGACGTTGTGAGCGCGGCGCGCGGAGACCACCGCGATAATTCGCGGGGTGACCCGCGTTACCGCAAAGCACACAGCGGGGAGGATCGGGAGTGCCAGGAGTGCGCTCGCACTCCTTCGTGGCGTGGTCTCCCAGGCACTTGACGCACCTAGGACGGAGATGACAATTCTTCGCGGAGTGCCCATAACTCTGGCAGTTATGGCACTGCGAAGGAATGTGGGTCTTGCGTGGGGGCTCAACGGTGACCCCATTGAGATCACACACCGAAGTGAGTGAGAAGATGGCCTTGCCCTCCTGCGACCGGTCGAGGAGAACGAGAACCATATTATAAGGAGCGCGGGTGCGTGGGTGGTACATACGGTGTACCTCACGCACCGGGTAGTTTTTCTCCTTAAGGGAGAGGGTAACGTCCTCGACCGAGATTTCGGTCGGAACACGGCGTAACACGACACGCAGGAGGCGCTCGTCTTCTAACGCGTAAGTAAAGTACGCGAGTTTCGATTCAGTAAGGAATCGTATAAGAGCGCGATGGTCGTCGGAGGTGGGACACTTAACATGGATGCCCGCCGGAGTGCTAAGTGCAGACGTGTAATTGACCTTAAGGGTCTTAAGTCGGTTGGAAATCGCGGTCCATTTTGATTTATCCTGAATCGTAACAGGAGGCGGGGGGCGCGGCTTCCTAACTGCGGAGCCCTGCGAGAGCGAGACGGAGCTAGATTTACTCGCGCTCGGTTTTCGCGTCGGTATAGCTGGTGCTGGCACACGGGCGCCCTCTATGTTGACAATTTTGCCTGCGGAACCCTGCTCTAACGGACTAGCCGGGCGTCGTTTGTTATACGAAACGGTCGTATAGCCGTCCTTGTCTAGCTGCGCTGAAGGCGCGGGAATCGCGGTCGTAGTCGCGGTCGCGGTTGGTTCGGCGGACGCCGTTACTTCTAGCTCCATTTCGGAGTCGGACTCCGAACTAGAGCTCGATATTAGGACCTCTAATAGGTCCTTGTCTCGCGCATCGAGAGGCGATCGCGGCGAGAGTGATGCGAAGGAATTCGCGGTCGGCAAGTTCGCGACATATTGCGTGCCCTCGGAGGGCTGCGATGCATCTATTAAAGCGGTATTAAATAGTTTCTCAACTACGCCTTGCGCGAGAAGGCTGCGACAGAACCTTTCAAATCTTTGTATGTCCATCGCGATGGACTGAGAGGGAGGGGCCGCGAACCAACCTCCCTGCCTTAAGGGTAGGGCGGCACGCCAAACGATAAGCTACGGAACTATATCGAGTCCGGACCAAGAGAATTGTTTAAACAAAGCGAAAGCACAAAATAAATAAATGAGTGGGCGAGACAGGGGACCATGTATATGAATAAAATACTATAACATAAATAAATAATGGTTAAATAAATAGATAAATAATAATAAATAGGTACTTACATATATACGGGGGCACAGCAATAGATTACTTTATCACTGAATAGATAAAAATTAACGAAATATATGAGGAAATAAATAGATAATTAAACAAATATATAATAGTTGGTTAGATATTTAAGAACAAGGAATAGAAAAATGAGTATATAAATAAACGGGTAAATATATAAATAAGGGAATGTCTCACTCACTCAGGTAGATTTTGTACACGTGTGCCACAGCTGCACTAAACAAAGCACAATGAAATCGAGAACAAAAGATCTCGAACAGAGGAGATATCGGACACGTGCGTTCGCGTCCAAAACGGTTCCAATTTTTTTGCTTCACGTATTAATATATAGATAATTTGCATTCCTTGATAAATATGACTGCGGTTATTGAGAAATTTAAGTATTTCATGTGATTAGAATTTGTTTATAATAATAATTTTTGACTTACTCTGCCACAGGCAATTTTCTCTCATCCAGCTCTTTCATATGCCAATAGTCAGATTTATAGTTCAGATACGAGAATCAATAATATTCGTGTTGCATTATGACAGACTATGGAATAAAGATTAATTGTTTATGCACTGGCTTATATAGACAGAAGGCTATGAACTGTTAAATAGTTGGAGGTAGGAGGGTACATTCTAACTCACAACCATATACAGCATGAATATGTATTGCTCATATGACAATAATGGACGTAAAATAAAAATGTGTAGTATTCATGATTGTCATTTGTTTTTCTGTTTATTCCGAAAGATATATATATATATATATATATATATATATATATATATATATATATATAAATGACCTAATAACACAGATTGTAAATTTAGTAATTATTTATTAACATTTATATGAAGTAACTACAAATATACACGCATTATAAACATGCCATAAAACGAAATATATAACCTATGTAAATAATAGTTCAAAATTAGAATACTATTGAATTAAAAAAGCATAAAAGAAAATATATAATAATTATACATAACTTTTTTTTACCTTTCATCTTTCGACGAAAAATAAAAGGTATTTCTATCAAGGTATAATTTATTCGTATGACTTGTTTTTTCCTTCTAATAGACAGCCTACCTTTTCCTTGTAAAAGACAGTCTGTTGAATCAACAAATGGAACATTTAGAATTTTGTACAGAAAGTATTTTTATATGTGTAATATATTGGCAAGATGTTTTATTAACTTACTATACTTTTTTTATCAAAAAAAAATTATGTTGTGCCAAATACCATTTTTTAATCTTTTTTTATGTAATGCGGAGATGTATTATGGTCATTCATTCAATATATATTTTTTGTCGAAAGAAAAACTAAGTGAGTTAACTCGAAAGCAGTATTTAAATTAAACATAATATTAAGCTAGTGAAAACTAGCTAATATAGCTTCCTATATAGGCGTTGCAGTTCGGACAGTAGTGGTCAGCATTGTTGCAGGAATCCATACAGTACGGAAGGCAAGCGCACGGCCAGAATCTAAAATGGAAGGAAAATACGGTAATGAATGTCATAATTATTTAAATTTATACCTAAAAACACTAACAGAGACTACTACTAAAACCACATTTTAGGAGAAATATTCCTTATTTGGGCATATCACAAATATAAACATATATGTATTATATTATATGTAAAGCGTCAAGATAATTTAAAGATAAATAAACGCCCATTTTAGATTCTTATAATAATTTAATTTTGTATTAAACACATGAGTATATTCCGTACAAATCCGAACGTGATCGTGAACGAATGTGGTCGTACCACATTCAGAGAGGCCAAACAAATTGAGACGACTTTGTTATTAACTTTAACTTTATTATTAACTTTAACATTTACATTGTTACTAAGATTTACATTGTTACATTTACATTTATTTATTGGAACTTAACAACTTAGAACGTTAAATAATTTGCAGAATTATGTTTTTTTTTTTTTTATTGTACCACGGCAAAATGACTGCGCTATGCCTGATGGTAAGCACAGCGCAATCCAAAAATAATAGCGACCACCGATTGACATACTGTCCATCACCGGTCGCCACTATCATGCCGGCCTGCAAAAAGCTGGATATGCACAGGCTGATCCCGATACGTGACCCGCAGAAGCGAATCACTATTACGGGCTTTTTCGCCATATACATTGTGGTTGCGACCCAGTCTGGCTGTAAAACCCTACCACCCCGCTTCCGCCATTGCCTCGTTCGTTATTCAGCAGGTTGTACCACATGCAGGTGAGGTTGGCTTGGGTGTCTTAAGTCTTATGATGTTATTTGACACCCCTTACACCCCAGGGGTGTAAATGTAAATGACCGATATCAGCTGCATTAGTTATCCTGTGTCGCAGCCAATATCGGCCAGTTCCAGAGTAACATATTTCGTTCCTCAAATAGATAATATGTGTACATACAACGTATGTGAAGTATCATATACAGAAGAAATAAATAAAATAAAAAAAATAAAACAAAAAATGCGAGTGTTGTGTGTGTGGTGTATGTGTTCAATATTCGTAGACTGTAGAATACTTATGACGAAATAAATTAAGCAGTAGTCCGGTAAAGCTGTAAAAGCCTTGCAAGATCAATAGCGAGTTCGAAAAAAAAAAAACAAATGTAGCTAGTTCATTGTTATTTAATCATATCTTCTTTTGTAGGTGGTAGACCACGCTGAATTTATAACTCCTTTCAGCTTGAATGGGTCGGCTCGTCCGGGATAGTACCACCCTCTCACTGAAAACCGACGTGAAGTAACAGTGTTTGCATTGTTGCGTTTAGTTCGGTGAGTGAGAGCGCCGAAGGCCCACCTTCCTTTTCTCTCTTCCTTCCTTCTCCTTGTTTTTATATCTTAGGAGGCAAACGAACAGATGGCTCAACTGATGTTAAGTGATCACTCTCCGTCCATAGACACTTGCAACACAAGAGGACTCGCCAGTACGTTGCCAGCCTTTGTTGGGGGGAGAGGAAGGGAAGAAGGAAGGAGAAGGAGAAGGAGGTGGGTCTCCAGCGGTCTCGCTGACCGAACGAAACGCAACAATGCAAGCACGTCGATTTTCTGTGAGAGGGTGGTACTACACCGGTCGATCCAACCCATTCATGCTGAATCCGGTAATAGCTTCAGCTTGGCTCTACGACCTCCCCTTTCCTTCCTTCCCCCTTCCCCTACGAACACAGGGTGGCAACGCACTTGCGACTCCTCTGGTGTTGCAAATGTTTATGGACGGTGGTGATCACTTAACATCAGGTGACCTACTAGTTCGTTTGCCTCCTATGACATAAAAAACATCTTATTTCAACAGTAATGCAACAGTCGACACCAACGATAGTTTAGAGTTTAGTCAATATTAAACTTTCTTGTTTTAGATTTCATGTCAAATTTCATTTTTATCAGTTCCGAAACTATTATAAAAAAGTAACAAACAAACATGACATTGGCATTAATACTATTACTAGCTGTGCTCGTAGCTCTGGACGTGTTACTTTTTGTTGTAATAACTGCAGAGCCATCTTGTAGCAAATTATACTAACGTGGATAGCTTAAAACTCTCCCGTGATAAAAAACACAGACATGCCAACTTCATTAAAATCGGTCAAATCATATTGGAGTTTAATAATGTAACATATAACAATATCTATTTATCAATACAGATCAGATACGCTGAAATATTGTAGAATAGCCCCTACCCGCGACTTCGTCCGTGAAGAATAGTTACTTTGGGCTAACTTTAACACGCAGCGGAAAACTTTTCAGAAGAAAAAAAAACAATTTTGAAACATTCTTCATTGGTGCTCCGCTCTTATTGATCTTCGCGTCACGATATATAGCCTATATATCGTATATCTTCATTGATAAATGTGCTATATAACACTAAAAGAATTTTTCAAATCGGACCAGTAGTTTCTGAGATTACCCCCTACAACTTCATAAACTCATAAATTCACATACTTACAAACTTTACCTCTTTATAATATTAATATAGAAGTATAGATAAAAAGGTCGCCTATGGCTTATTATAATTAGATAAAAAAATCATATATACCCTAACAAACAAAGAAGAGCAGCAAAGAGATGTGTCCGCATATTAGTTTTCATTTCAACCCGGGTTACAATCTCCATGTTGCACGATCGACATACAGTATGAGCTGGTTTTGGGCTCATCTGATGATGTGCAACGACCATTGGTACGACGTTGGGAACGACGGTCGCTTGAATCACTGTTGGTCCATAATGTTGCATAGGCGGAGACCCATACTGTTGATGTGGGTACGGCGGTGGATTGCCTGAATATGGCGGCGGGTTTTGCATTTTGATTTCTAAAATAAAAAAACGTACGTACAGTTCACACACACACACACAATATTGAAATAAACCTTTCAGAAGATGAAAAAATATTCATATAAACGATAATTTATTCTATCTCATTCGCTCGCACATTAAATCCTAACTTTATATATACATTTCTTCTGTACGTATGTATGTCACTTCTCAGGGCCAACCAGACGCCGCGTCTTCATGACGAACGACCACCAGCTTGCCTTCACAACCCGAAATCCTCTGCACATCGACGAACTCCGCTTTGAACATGGAACTCCGCTCTTCAGAGCCCGAAAGCGCCACTCAAACAACGCTACCCGCCGATCGTTGTGGAGAGCCTGCCGGACTGACCAGAGCCTTTCCAGCGGCTGATGAACAAGCTGGGGCATACACCGAACACGCGCTCATATGGCCGCGGGGTACGCTGCCTCCCGGAGAACCTAAATGATCATCGCATCACTGAAGATTACCTGAAGGAACTGAAGGGGGTTCTGGTTCACCTACGCACGCTCCATGGAGAGAAGCAAAAAGGTCGCGCTTCGCAGCCTACCATCGAGCACCGACTCGGACAAAATAACCGAGGCCCTTCGTGAGATGGAATTTCACCCAGAGTTCATCCGGATGATTCAAGGGAGAAGCGGAAGACCCGGCTGTATTTTTCACAGCTCCCTAAAAAGAGCGCCCGGCCTTATTCCGGCCATTTATGAAACCAAAGAGCTTCTGAAGAAACAGATTACCGTCGAAGCATGGCGTGGGAGAAGGGGACCGGCATAATGCCATCGGTGCCAGCAGTTTCCACCACACCACTCCTCTCACAACTGCCATCGCCGGATAGCTTGTGTGTGGTGCGGAGAGACGCATTTCGCAACAAACTGCGACCGCCCTGAAGAAGAACCGGCCTCCTGCGCAGACTGCGGGGACCACACCCTTCAAACAACGCCCGCGCATGCCCCGTTTTCCGTCGCGAGGCTCGTAAGGTCGAGAAGGAGAGGGTGAGCACTGCGCCCAGCCAGAAAAGAAGACCCAAGACCAGAAGCCCCATAATCGTAGGAACAAAAGGAGCATCGGAGGCTACCCAACAGCCAGACCCAACGGAGAACGCCTCCCCTCAGATTGTCCGCAATGCTTTTCTGAAGATGCTAACTACCGTAGACAACGAGCTCCTCATAAACGGCTGGACCGATTTTGATCATTTTGTTTGTACGTGTTCCAGTGGATCCAAGACTGGTGGTATATGCACATATAGATTTGTATCTTTTTAGTATATTTTTTACGTTTTATCAAGTTTTAAATCCGCAAAGGAACTTTTTACTTCAATACATTATTTATTTAACAACTGTTTGTTTGGTTTTATAAGATCTAGATTAAAAATACATTTTAAATATAAACATAAATACGTTTTAAACCAACACTACGTCTTGGCTTCTTGATCTATCAACAACACCCACCATTTATAGCGAACAAAGTAATTATTTAAATAAATTTTATGTTGTATTATCGATTAATATTTTATCATAATAATGGTAAATGATATTTTCATCAAACTTTGTTATTTATTTAGGTAAGCAATTTTAAAGCAGATCAGAGACCAAAGCTACCCTCTAATAACATATCTCGCAAAAGCAAAGATAAATCAATATGGTAAATTCGGATTGTATAGAAAATAAATAAGCCTTAGCAGAATAACCTCATCGTTGCCTCTGTATACATAATACCATTGTCTTTGTTAGAGGTAAATTCACATTTTTGTTCATATTATCAACGGTATATAATTCCTAAATTTTATACTGTTATTTAGCTTTCTGCTACTTTACTTTTGCAACATACGCAATTTAGAGACATTAAATACATTCAACAGAATCTTAGGAGATATTTAACCGCATTGTTCTGGTCATTATTTTAAATATGATTTATATTAACCGTAATTTAAATTTCTGCTCTGTTACTGAATCCTAAAATATCCGAGTTGTACGTCGCGTGTTTAAAGAAAACTGTGTAAAACTTTTGAAAAGTGCAAGTAGATCTTAAAATTATAATAAGGTTTAGTTA
>JACEII010000017.1:7069600-7087364 GCA_014332785.1 Antheraea mylitta | reverse complement strand
ACAAAAACAATTATGACGTGAATATGACGAATCTGACGAAGGACAGAAGTCATTTCGTCACAATTTTTTGTTTAAAAACTTTTATTTTTCCCCGGAAAGTGGTATACGTGTATTAATTAGGCACATTAAAATCAGTTTAAGATAACACATACCAAGTTACAATTAAAGATAATAAATTAAAACGCAATTAATACTCATATTTGTACATCTTACACCTACATACTTTAAAACACACTGTCTTTATTTTAATCTGTCTTATTTTAATATACGTAATTGTAATTTAAGAAATATACTTTCTACGCTAGTGTTTTTTTATATTCTGAAATATTAACGAATGACGTAATAACAATGATAAGTGCAATTTTTTACAGCTTATTGCTCATTAAATATACAACACAAAGAATAAGTGTAGATAATATTAATAGCGATAACAGTAATTAGTGTATATTTAAATAGACACTAATTATATGGGCACTCGACATGTACAAAGAACTGGATTATTGTATTTATAGCATTTAACTAAAATTATACATATAAATACACGATGAAATAATGTTTTCGCCTCATCTAGTATAATTAATAAGTAATTGTGCATACTATATTACTTTCCCGATCACAGATGGCGACACATTGTTTACGATAAGAAACGTTGTATCCTGTACCATTGTATCATAGTTTATGATAAATCTATTAGTAAGAAATATATTTTAGTATATTTAAAAGGAAATACATTATTTATCACTTACTTAATTCACTTTATGAACACAAAAACATAATCCTTAGAAAAATAAAGACAGGAATCTAACAGTTCTCTTTGCGTTGATAACAAGCGACTAAAATGCTAACCTTTTCGCTAACAGATAAGGTTATAGATAAATGAACAGATAAGATAAATTTATCGATTTAATGCGTAAATGTTTTTCATCGTAGTTGTTAGTGCATTAGTATATTTGTTAATCGTTTTTAGAGACTTTTTTTTATGATATTATAACTAAAAAGATGTAGATACGTTACATAACACCAGATTAGGCCCCCCTCGGCAGCGACTCAAGCCTAGGTCCGTTCCTTCGGTGTGGAGCCCTTGAGTGCGCTGCTCGCGCGATACAATGACACAAAGATTTACATCACTGCTACAACACTACACGATCACCCCCACACACGTGCACGCTACACGCTTACACTTGGAAGTGGAAGGGTTTTATTTTTTTCCCTTATCGAACTGAAAAAACTCTAATTTTCCCATAAAAAAATATATGGAGGGGTTGTTGAGCCGTGTATGCTTGGTATGTGTATCTCATCAACTCAAACATATATGAATAGTTAGCTAGATTAGCTAAGTTAGGTCGCGAGTTTGCATGTAACAGGCAACAGCCAAGCCGAGGTGTGCCGTGCACCCTTGAGCTAGTTGCCCAAATAAAATCGGCTGAGTGTCTTAACCGCTCACCTTAGTAGTTCGGTGAAGCTGTTAAGACCTTGTTAGGTCAATAGCGTAGTCAGTTCGAAAAAAAAAACGTTACATAATATTTTGACAAAACAAATAGCACGATAACGCACACATATGTAAAGTAGTATTGTAACGCCACACTGTCTTAGATGAAGTGTCGAAGTAAGGTGGCATGTTCTCAGTATCGGTGATAAAAGGGAATAATTATATGTTGCTTAGATACGGGCGAATTGACGGGGCATCCATCAAAAATAAGCTAGTTAGCCAAATTTTAACAAGTCGCTGTCGAAGTACCTATGACGTATATACAGCTTTTTTATTGGAATATCATTGCTTTTTAGCAGAGACAATGAGGAAGACGTACGTCAAAGAGCATAAAGCAAATAACTTACAGCACAGTCCGTGCCAAACTTTTTTACCGCTATGAATATATAGTTTCGCAGAAAACGAATATAGAATTCAATACTTATTGTATTATATGTATCGATACAACTTAAGCATAAATACAGTATAATCTCACTAATGCGGCACTATTAAAAACCAGAAGGTGCCGGATTATTAGAGTGTTCGGATTACTGGATTATCATGAAAAATTCATAGGTAACGAATAAAATAAAGAATTTCATAGAGAGAATAAATGTGTGTAATGTATTTAATTAACATATACATTTGTAATTACATAGTTTTAAAATATGTAATCCTTAACTGAGGACTTTACTTCTGTGCACCTTGTAGTCCTTGGTTTAACACATTTTCTCGCGTATTGCGAAGAATTATTACTGGATTATTAGACGAGTCGATCTATCGAAGTGCCAGATTAGTGAGATTATACTGTAAATGTCAATTTTAGATTTCTATAATAATATATTGACTCTGTATTTAACTCTAGACTATATTACACGCAAGCCCGAACTTACGACAGTATTAAGAGCGGCCAAAAAGTTTGACGAGGAATATAGGTACATTTTTACAAAAACGACTCGATACTATGAAGCTTATCGACCGCGATGCAGCTGCTTGATTGCTAATATATCGCACTTGACTGTATACAATTGCGGCCGTAGAAAAACAAATGCCGTCCTATAGTGTCAAGCAAAGAATAAAAACGCAATAGAAGATAAATCTGGCTCAAAATGAATAAGTGAGTCGAAAATAACTTCGATAATGGTATCCTTTACAACTAAACATTGGTAAACATTTAAGCGTCGCGATTGATCTAATTTCTAGAAACATACATACATTGGTACTAGAAAAGAATCATACAGAAATCAGGCTTAGAATATCATTGTTTTATATTATTTTATATATATTTACTGTTATCTATTAATTGGTATTTATTTGCACTGTTTGTAGTGGTTACTATCTAATCGTATTAATTAGCTTTAGTCGATACGTCACCGATTTTCTTGTTATTTTATTATTAATTAAATGTTGTGTTGGTTTCATTTATTCGAATAAAGAGTCTGTAAAAAAAAACTTATTCTAACATAAACTCTTGTGTTTTTAAGGTGCCAGTTGGAAGGCAACAAAAAGAAAAATATCATAAATTTTTATTTTCTCTTCATGACAATTGTTCGTACATACACTCATTGAAACACCATGAAGTACTCTATACCTTTTTGTTGTACCCCTAACGATGTTTATGCAAATATTCATAACAATCGATTAAGATGTAAAAACGTAACAAACAATCAAATTCACACTTGCATTTATAGCATTCGTTAGGATTGTTTTAAAGCATTGTTGACGTAACGTAACGTAACAGCTAAGAGACAGTGACCTTGAAATGTTACATTATCCACTTACTTTACTGTTTGGTGTTGCAAATTATTATACATATATGTTGTTCTTATCAGTTGGATGTGTGATCATACGACCAAAATAAGCCGCATAACAAAAATGATAAAATGAAGTATTTCTTACTTCAAGAATATAAAAAATATATTTTTCTATACAATTACAAAAAAAAAAGTATTATTGTTAAGCTTCAACAAACCCTAACTAACATTACAAATACGAAAGTGAGTTTGTATTATAGAATATAAATGTATCTTTACAATATAATTGCAAAAAATTGTATTTATGTTTTTCAACAAATCCTAACTAATATTATAAATGCGAAAGTGATTTTATTTTTTTCATGCCTTAACTGCTTAATCGATTACTTTTAGTCACACAAGATGATTGCTGATCAAAAATTTAAAGGTATCCCATGAGAGGTTTCACTTCTACAAAAAGTTATAAAATGGGAAAAGAATTTTTCAAGCTGTCTCTTGAACTTAACCAATATTAACATAGAATAATATGTTCGTTATAAATGATAATATAGAAGTGTAATTAACATTTTTTCCATCACTGTGTTTTCTTTCTATGTAATATAGTTAATTCACTTGTTCTCATTGATAAATAAGTTTATATATTTCTAGTAAAGATTCCCGTACTAGGATCATAAAGTGATATTGGTTAATTGGTAGCATTTTTGAAATCCGCGTCAGCCTATGTAGGTTCAAATCTAACTTCTTGAATTTTCGATGATGCAAAATATCATTATGGAACTAAATCCTGGCGGTAAAGCTGTTTTTAAACACCGCCTGGTTAGCTAACACTCTTGCGTTGAAAATGTATCGCTCGTAGTCCGGTGAAGCTGTTAAGTCCTTGCTGGGTCAAAAGCGTAGACATCTCGAAAAAAAAAAAAAACATTTTTAGTATACTAGCTTTGATAGCGGACGTTGTCCTATCTTGATAATAAAAAAATCTTAAAATACAACCGAAGCACCACCACCAGGTCCTATTGTGAATGTAAACCATTTTGGAATTCACAGGAACACAGAAAAAAATTCATCAAAATCTGTCCAACCATTTTGGAGGTGTTCAGTCACATACACGGATAGAAGAATTATATACATAAAGATCATATAATAGTATAACGTATGATTCATATGATTTTAACGAAAAACCTAACTTATAGATAGGAAAGTGAGTTTGTTTACCTATTAAACTATCGACATGATATTTTGCGTGAATATTCTTAGGGGTACCGTCAGAGACATATGCAAGTTTCCACAAAAAAGGCTAGATACCAATGTATTGGCGAAATTACATAAACGTGAGTAAAGCCGCGGAAAAAGATAGTCATTTTATAAATTACTTTTGCCAGACAGGAAATTCCAATATTATAATAGCATAAAGATATTTGGTAACTCATATATATTTATTTAGCGATAAGGGATATCTGAAGAAAGTAACGATTGATTACTATTTTTACTTATATCTAATTTACAATATTATGACTCATATATTATCTTGATAATACAATAAACATTATATTATATAGCAAACTAGCAACGCTAATATCTATCTATCTACAAATATATAAAAATCCAGTGTCATGGTTTTCGTTCTCGATGACCTCCGAAATTACTCAACCAATCTTCATGATCTACTCTTTACCGAATAAAGAAAACGCGAAATCTGTTATAGTCAGTTCAGGTAAAAATGATGAAGATGATACATACGCCTTCTACGGATTCTGTCGAACACACGGAAAATGCAGATGAAATAGAAAAGCCTCCTGATTCTACCAACGACATACTGGACCCAGCCTTGGTTGCAAAAGAAGATTGCTCTGTCGTTCCTTGTCAACCTAAATTAAAGCGTAAATGTACATTCAAAGGAAAATATCCTAAGTAAATAACATTATAAATAATTATATTTTAAATATTTACATTGATGTTTAGTTTTACTTATTTGTTCATTGTGTTTTTACTATGTATTACGTGTTACCTTTAATCATTATATATAGTATCGTTCATTTTAAAACAGGAAGGTAAGGTATCCCTGAATATTATAGGTAATGTGGGTATGCTAATAAACCAGTTGTGTCGCTGACTCGGTCTATATTTGTTCTCGCTCCACATTTTATCCTTAATATCCTACTGAAACTAGGCATTTATGTACAAATTTGTGCAACTTAAGAGATAGGACAATTTGTATCTCGATAAATGCCCTCAATATGTTTTAACTACAAATTAAATGATCGTCATTGTTGCTAATTGTTATTAATTGTAAGTTTCATTAGTCTCGAACAAATGGCGGTTTAAATTAGTTCGTTGATAGGAAACTTTAGGACCTACTATCATAGATGGCTCCACGTTTTAATTTTGAATTTCCTTTTCATAATAACTAAGCCATAGCAAGGCATAGTCTAGTCAGTTAGATTCTATCTATAATATATGGTGCACAGAAGTTATTAGGGAGGCCATTTATATTTGAAATACTCAATTTTAACTACCCTAGATTACTTTTAGCAACTCGTTTAACCGATTTTCTAGGATAGTGTAATATTTAGCTAAATTAAATGTAAAAATGTACTATGAAAAATGTTGCATGTAAGTATGTTAGTGCGTCGCTGAGTAGACGAGGTTGAGAACCGCTGCTATAAACTACAAGATCGACTATTAAATTAAAACATTTTATAGTTTTTTATAAACTTAAAACATATGAACACCTGATATATCCAAATAGCACTGTGTAGTCTAAAAACCATGTCCTTAAAGTAGCAGATTACATAAGTTTCTATACCGTCGTATACCCTTCTAAGCCAAATCGTTGCATTTTTTGCAGGTCTTAGATTAACGATAGATCACAATCTTACTCGATCTTTAGTGACGTCATTTAGATTCAGACTAAGTACAAAATAAAATAGGGATTCGCTCATGAATGAAGTCACTCAGGCACAAATGCAACGTATTCGGTGCTCTGTATATGTGACAATATATTGTTGTCAGTATCCTACGCCTAGATGTGTTATAGAATTTAAATTCTATATTCACACAAATTAGATAGCTTTCTGAGCCATTATTATTTCCACATATATCATTTATATATTTAGAGGTCTTAGTCTACATACTCGTATATATAAGAGAACTTTTCTGTAGTAATTGCGACATGTCAATACAAAATGCAAGCTCATAGCTCGTGGACGGTTATCAGCGACCAGATAAGTTAATCTTGATGGAAAACCTATTAAACTAATGGACTAACACGCAGTCGGAGTGTTGTAGTCGAGCTGGCTACGAGCTTATCCATCACTTAACAAAACTTCTGCGGTAACTTTCATGTGTTTGTTTTGTTCTGACATTTCTAACTTTAATAATTGAAGATGAATAGAAAATTATATGTTTGTTTTTCCTTACGCCGTACGGGAAACTCAATTTTGGTATTTAATATTCTTAGAAAATATATCTCATTTACACTCTACGCATCTCTATTATCATCCCTTTTCCGATATATCTAGTAAAAGAAAAAATTAATTTATTTGAGTGTAACATTGTTATATAATCACTACATATCATAACACAAGTCATTTGCCACGCCTGTTTGTATGTTCGCAATAAACTCAAAAACTTCTGAACGACTTTTCATGCGGTTTCACTACTAGATAAAGTGATTCATGAGGAAAGCTTATCAACAGAACAACGTCTGGCGGGCCCGCTAGTAATATATAAATAGTTATGAAGCTTCCAAAGAGAACCAAATTTCCGCGCAAACACTATTTTTTCTTTCTTTAAAGGATTAGATATAGGTTATTTTTCTATACAAAAAATTGACAACCCTATCTATAGGTGTGTTCCAGCTGTACTTGTCCCCGCCTATGATTCGTGTGTTTATGTAGTCAGGTAAAGCTGTGAAGACTTGCCAGGTCAACAACGTAGTCAGTTCGAAAAAAAAAGCGTGTTTACCATCTTAAATCGTCGTATAGCATCAGATGAGATTGTGTCAAGCTCTAAAACCTATAATGTATAAGGAATTGCCCTTGCTGTTAGATCCTTCTTTTATTTTAACGTTATCCAATTTTAATCAGTCCTCCGTTATCCGAGTCGAGAAAAGTTTTACTACGAAAATTCATACATAGTACTTATAATTCAAAAAATTACATACATTCAAAGTATAGCATATGCTGAATATCTCTATTACAGATAACTCATACGTAGCTGAAATGTAATATTCTTGATCGTAAAACCTGAAACTATTCAGAACATCTGCGCTTGTAGGAAAAAATATATCGTATAACAAGAAGGAATCTAGAATACGGAGAGTTTTTTTTTCTTCGAACTGACTACGCTATTGACCTAGCAAGGTCTTAACAGCTTCACCTGATTACGCCTATGGAGAGTGTTTAATATACACGTCACCTTATTAAAAAGTTAATAAATAATGAACTTGGTATAAACTTATTGCTATTATTATGTAATAAACAAAAAAATGAACAAAACAAAAAAGAAAAATATAATATTCGCTCTATAAACATTGCCTCTTATTACTATTTGGTATTCGTATGTTCTATCTTTTCGTTGTCTTAGAGAATATAATATGAACGTACATAGCACAAAATAGTTCAGCACCATTTTCTCTTCTGTCCACTGATTTTTTATTCTGAACTTTTCTTTAGACGTGTTTAGCGATTTAAAATGTATCTTTTTTTTTGGTAGAGGAAAAACTTATGGTTTCGGATCACCGATGGCGTAGACATGCACGTGACTTATAGCGGTTGGGCCAGGCGTCTTATATACTCGACAGTATTTGTGTTTGGATCTTCGGATTGGTAAAATCGTTTGATTTTTATATCTACATAGAACCCCATGTATTTTTAAAAAACAAGTAGCTGAAACTACTTCTTATAACATTATGTATATACTAGTAAATGTCAAAGGCGGTCCCATTTTGTAGAATAACCGGAACAGATGGAAAAAATTGTATTCTTTTTATAAGTACAGTATATCATTTATAATAATCATATTCATTTAGTAAAAAGTAATTATTTCGATATTAAAATCAGACACTTGAATTTCATATCTTCATATAAGTAGATATCATCATTATGATCCGCCTGTAAGAGACCCACTGCAGGGCTACAGGCCTCTTACCGAAGGAAGGTATGGGCGTAACCACCACGTCAGGCTACGAGGTATTAACGATTTCAAACTCTGAGAAATATACAGTTCTATATTTTTCCCACATACACTAGTATTACAAGAATATTTCTCCGGTCCGGTTTCTTCACAATGTTTTCCTTCACCGTCAGACGATAGTGTTACCAATTTAAATTAGTAATTTAAGTTTTTAAGAGGTGGTAGAGCCACGCTGAAACCATTATTGGTTTCAGTATAAATGGGTTGGCTCGTCCGGGGTAGTACCACCCTCTTAGAGAAAACCGACGTGAAGTAACAGTGCTTGCATTGTTGCGTTTCGTTCGGTCAGCGAAAGCGCCGGAGGTCCATCCCCCCTCCCTTCTCCACTCCTCACCCCCTCCCCTTAAACCTCATTTCCCCAAAACACAGGCTGGCAACGCACTTGTGACTCCCCTGGTATTGCTAGTGTCTATGGACAGCGGTGATCGCTTAACATCAGGTGACACGCCTGTTCGTTTGCCTCCTATATGATATTAAAAAAAAATTGTAAATGTACACGAATTCCAAAAAAAATCGTTAGTATTTCCACCAGTCTAACCACTAAACCACCACGACTCATTATATAGATATCCTGGCAGCTATGTGGTAAACGACTTGTTTGGAAACAAACAGTTCGATGCTTAGGAGAATACATACAGTTCTAAGAATGAGGGAAGTTACCCGCATTGCGTATAAATTCAGTATGTATTCTCATATATTTCGATATATAATATTTACAACACGAACGTGTCCCAAAATTTTACTGATTTCTACTACAGTGTTGCCATATTCATGAATTTCATAGCATTTTTACGCACTCCCGTACGATTTCGTTTTGTATGACTGGAGTTCGTTAAACTTTGAATATATTTTTTTATTACTAAAATGTATACGTTAGTAAGAAACGATAGACTATTTATTAAAAAGGAGTTTTTTAAGGTCAAATGTAAAACTCATTAAGTTACCGTAAATATCTATAGGATCTAACGTATTAAACAATGAAATAGAATGTGTATTGTAAAACGAAATTGTTCCCCCCTATAAATACTTACTATGAATACTTTTCGTTCATCTATACATCTTTGCTAATTACATCATTCAGGTAAAGAAAATATACAAATTATTTTCCTCTCTCTTCAAATATCCCTTGCGACTATCAGTAAAATAGTTATATATAACAGAAACATTATCAGCGAACCAATCATAATCAATCAATCTATATAAAAGTTCGAAGTAGTAATATAATTATGTTTTGTTGTTAATTATCCAAACAAATACGAGTAAAAAGGAACGTAAATAAGAGGGAAATGTTTTTGTAAACAAAATTTATATAAGTAACAGTCATTAATCAAATGTATGTACGTGCATCACTTTAAAACGGCTGCATCGATTTCACTAATTCATTTTTTTTATGTTTGTAAGGACAATGTTTTCTCTGGTTTAATTTTATTTTCAAAAAGAGTAATTAACTTTTTATATAAGTATATAAATTTTATTTTATTTAATATTTTTATATATAAATTTCTTCTGTACGTCTGTATGTCACTGAACTCCTCCTAAGCGGCTAGACCAATTTTGATGAGTCTGTGTGCGTGTTTTAGTGGATCCCAGAATAGTTTAGATTCACAATTAGACCCGGTAGGTGGCGCTGCACGACAAAGTCCGCCGGACCAGCTAGTTTTATTATAAAACTGTTCAATTTGAAAAATTATTTCCATAAAATCCAACTTTCAAATATAACCGTTCTTTATAAGCCCATAACTTGATAATAAACGTTATTAGAAGTCCAATTAGTCTGAATATGAACGAATATCAGAATCTCATCTTTTTTTGTTGTCCACTACACGTGAAATACCCCATTAGTGAGATCTTCAGTTGTATGTCAATAAATAATCGTACTCTGAAGGAAAGATTTGGTCTCATTTTCTTCCTTAGTACAACCGTGAGAAGCCGGGTGGCCAGCTAGTATCTATAAATGTTTATAAAAATAATGTAATGATGTCTACATGATTAACTTTAAGATAGAAAACTGAAGATTCATTTTCCTTGAGATAATAGTTTATATAAATTTTGTGCAAAAGTTATAAATAAAATATTAGGTCTTTACCTATTAAATTGCCGTTTTGTATGAAAAAATTTAAACGATTTTTTTTTCATGGATTTTTTATTTATATTAATCGAAGTAATCATTCATGCAATCAATGCATCTTTGCCAATGCAGTGGCAGTTTATTGATGCCCTTCTTAAAGAAATCAGCTGGACGGGAGGCAACAAATTCTTCAAAGGCATTTTGTACTGCCTCTCGGGTATTTAATTTTTTTCCCGCCAATGAGTTATCCAAATTCTGGAAAAAGTAGTAGTCTATAAGCGCAAAGTCTGGTGAGTAGGGCGGATGACGGAGAACTTCCAATATCAGTTCTTACAACTTGGAGACCGTCTGCTGTGCAGTATGAGGTCGCGCGTTGTCTTGCAGGAGCAATGGAGACGAGCGATTGATCAATGCTGGTTGGAGATGTGCCAGCTTCTCCATAATTGTGTTCAGTTCTTCACAGTACACATCTGCAAGTAATACTCACCCCATTTGGTAAGAAGCTGTGATGAATCACACCGGCGCTAGACCACCAAACAGTGACCATCACTTTTCTAGGGGTAAGTTTTCGTTTAGGGCAAAAATTAATTTGTAATTAGAATTCTTAGCCAAACAAAAATTATTTTGATTTGAAATGGCCAGTACTGCAGAACGGCTATTTCATAGGTAAAGACCTATTATTTAACACTATATCACTATCTCTCTTCTAGATTTTCTCAGACTGAAACTAATCGTGGATTCGGTTTAAATAGGATTTGAAATCAATGAAAAATACTATAGAATTTGAGCACCTTAAAGTCTTCCTGATTTATAATTTTAATGGGACATATGTTACATTTGTAAATACTAACTCATCAGCGGATTGAGCCAATGTTCACGACGAGCTCTCTGAAACGCGACTCACAACGTCAGTCAGAGAGCACAAAGGGCTCGTGTTTGTAACACGGCTGGCGCTCAGCAAGCAATCGCCTAATTGAAATGTCTCGTTGCCTCTACAGTCGAGGTCTTCGAGTCAGAATGGGTGCCAAACGATTCTCAGTGCTTATTAGAACGTTTATTTCTATGACTAACTATATAAAAAGGAACACTCAACCAAAGTTTTCATTTTATTTTCAAAATACAGCGCATTCATTTATGCTTAAAATATCTCTTGTATTTGATGGATGAACTTTTAATATATAACATAATTCATTATTCTATACTTACAATTAAATATACTTACGGGCTAACGGAAAATACCCTAACTTTTTAAAAGCAAGTATTCTATACGTCTTTTTTGTAATAATACTGTACGCGTTAAACGATGTGTGTTTTCCTGCCTTAGAAAAGTGGGGCAAATGGTGTGATGCTTATGTTTTTCCATCTTTATATATAATAAATATATTGTTAATATAGACAATCTGTATCTGTAATAAATACTTATGTACAATCATATACCGCTGTATACGCCTCAGCCCGTTAGTGGTATCCGCCACGAACTATGAACCCGTACCCAAAGTATAGAATGCGCAGTATAGAAGACGACCGCGACACATTTTTACCGACCCTCCTGATTCAATCACGTCAGCGAACGATCAGTACCAGCCTGTCTCTCCAAACAGAGCATACTCACGCCCACGCCCGCGTAACCACAGATCACGCCGCCGTGGTCTGGGGGTAAATTTCACTCCCGCACATCAGATTAGGCCCCACTCGGGAGCGGCTCAAGCCTAGGTCCGTTCCCTCGGCGTGGAGCCCTTGAGTACGCTGCTCACGCGATACAGTGACACAAAACCTTACATCACTGCTACAACATCACCTATACACACGTGCACTCCTACATGCTTACACGCTGAGTTTCTTTTTCAGAGAAATAAACGAGAAAGAGTTCTATCCTTATTTTTCCCTATCCTATTTTATCCTATATACAGTAGTCTAGAGGAATTTTTCCGACACAAAATACATATAGGAGTTGTTGAGGCACGCATGCTCGGTACACATGCATGTTTCAATAACTCATATACGTACATCTAGATAGCTTAGCTTGGGTTGGCTCAGATAGGTCGTAATTTCTGCAGAACACAGGCGACAGACTAAGCCGAGGTGTGCCGTGCACCCTTGATTTAGTCGCCCAAACATCCCAAATCGGCTGAGTGCCTTCAGCGCTCGCCTCAATAGTTCGGTGAAGCTGTGAAGACCTTTCCAGGTCAACAGCGTTTCCATTTGGAAAAAAAAAACCGCTGTATATGGACATTGGTAAGTCATTCGTAAGATTCAATGGAGGTTATATTTTATACCAATAACGAGCATCATAACATACTTAAAATGACAGTGAAGTGGAACTTGAACCTTTTATAACTTTATTATTACTTTTCGGGGTCTTTTGTTGACCAAATAAAACCAAATGAAACCTGAATATCAGCAAACATTAAAGGTTTCTAATAAAAAAAAACTTTGAAATGCTGAAATATACTTCGTTTTTCGTTCGTTACCTTTGGTAACCCTACAGTTGGTTTAAATAATCAACAATTACATGTTCGAAGACGTTAAAGTATAGTTAATAACAGAATTATAAAAATAGTTTTACACAAAGAAACAGACAGTTAATCGGTTTCCAAACAATTTATAAATCTAGTTAAATAATTATATTTATTCGAGCACAAAATTATTGGAGAGTGACAAAATTATTTTTTGAATAGCTACAGGAAGTTTCAAATAGTTCGGATACCGATGCGATACATCATTGAGTGCCGCCATGAAAAATTAAAGTTTATATATGTGAAGTTCATTTGGAAATTGATGCTTGGTGACCAGGATTTTAAACATAAAAAATATATTTAACATTAATTTTTTAGGGCATTTACATTCAGCCCATTTACAAAAAGAGTCCTCTATCAATATAGGATATCCCGGCCTATGTGGTGTATTCTTTCTACCAGAATATTAAGTTTGAAGCGATGATAGCACAGTGGTAGCATATTTGAGCCCCGCGTCGATGGGTGTAGGTTCGAATCATCCAATGAGCCAAAGCTTTCGATGAGGAAAAATATTATAATTAAACTATAGCATAGCTCTTTCTAATACACACCTGGGTAAATACCATTTCTCAGATAGATAATCTATCGTGAAACACCTATGGGTTTAGCGAGTTACGATCGTGGCATCGTAGGTCATATTGTTATTTAGTATCAGGTGAGATTGCGAGCAAACGGTGTACGGTTATTATAGGTTGTACCTATAATAATATATATTATATTTCTCTCTCTTCCTGGATAATTGTTCCACTTGGTGGTGAGTTCAACGTCCCTTACTTTTGTTTTCCACTTCTCCTTGACGCTACTTTCGGAAGCTTTGCACTCTTTCATATCCTTCAGCATCAAATCCTTTCAATTTGTTTTGGGCTTGCCTCTGAATCTTTGACCATAAAGAGACGATTGTAATGCTAAATTCCCCACGTAGTCTTGTAGCTTTCTCTTCACGTGGCCATACCATTGCAGGCTACTTTCTTATATCGTGTTAGCAATTTCAAATAACACTAGGCTGCCCACGTATGCCCAAAATGTCGAGACGAGTTACACTACATATCCGCCGTAAAATATTAAAACTTATAATATATATTTTTTAATTATAAAAGTAAAAATTGTAATTAGTACAAGTGTTTATACGTATTACAAAATTTTTGAGACGTAAAATGGGAATTAACTCAAGTTGTTGATGGTAAAACACAATCGCATATGCAAATGCTACACGATTCTCGAAGGTAAAGCCACCTAACCAAACTCGTTGGTCCCTGAGGAGTTAATGTTTTCATCCATTAACTCAACCGAGCACTTATGAAATTCGTGCCCGCGATCCGAACGAGATTACACAGGCTAGCTGACATGTTTCTACTAATAGGGTTGACAAGACAATATTTATTTGATTTATACTTATGGTATATTTTTTAAGAGAAAATACTAGTGCATATGTGTAGTTATAAAGATAAATCGAATTGGAACACAAAGACCAGAAATGTTACAGATGTATCATATAAGAGTTCATACAAGAATACGATATGTATATATTGAAGTGGCAGCTGATAGAGAAACGAGGAAGAGTGCAACGTGTCGTATCAAATCTACTTAAGGCATTAACAAGAAGATATTTTCTAACTAATACATAATTCGCAAATGTTTAAATGTCAGTTAATAATAGATTGAAACTAAAATCTTAATACAAACTCGAAGTTATCGATTAGTAAAAATACTGTCCCAATTAGATTAAGTAGTTAACAACTAAGAACATACCCCATAAGAGTAAGACAGCGTCGTCACCAAGGTGATGTAAATAATTTATGATTAATTTACAAGAAACATTTGGATTCAGTAGATTGGGACCCCCTTAATTAACGCAAAATAAAGTTCTGAACAATAATATGTTCATTTACATACATATTGAATGTTGTAAATAACGTTAATAAAGCGTTGAATGAGACATCAATAAGAAAATATAGAGTTATAAATATGAGATAGTAAATACATGTTGTTTAGGAAATTGTAATAATCATAACCGAAAAGTTGCAATGCTTTTGTATACTATAATAGATTATAATATAACAAATAATTGTAATAAATTAAATTAACTTATGTATTTAAGAAGAAATTAGGTTATTTTACTACATAAATGACTATATTGATCATAACAGAAAAGATAAGTCGTAGTCCGGTGAAGCTGTTAAGATCTTGCTAGGTCAATGACGTAGTCAGATTGAGAAAAAAAAAGTAAAACATAAATCACGTGATGTTACACGCCTAATATTTAATAAAAAAATATTTTGTTGGAGCATTTATAAAAAAAAAACCTTATGAAATTAACTTAGTATAGGCCTGCATACAATAGTTGGTCATAATAATGGTAGAATATTATTATTAGAATAATTTTCAGGTAATAATTAAAAGCATATTGTGACAACCTTATCTAATTTACCCGTTACCTGGCTGACGGCACCTCGGGCGTTTGTTGCGTCTTACGCCGCAACCAGTCTCATTAGATCCCTGATTAAAGCAACTCTGCCCATATTTCCATCAATTAAATAAGGTCCGTGGGAGGCGAAGTAGGTCAATATATAACGGAAACCTCATAAGCAAGATACACTGTATTTGGTAATGGAAAACAGACGTGTAGATGAGGAGAATTCTGTGATGTGATGTATATACTAACATCCTATATCTTTTAAGTATTATATTAGAAATATAATTTCAAACAAAACGATTAACATTAAATATTCTTAAACTATTATGCACCCGCGACTTTGGCAGCTTGGTTTCTTATATTAGTAATAGAATCTAAGTGCAGAGCAAAATAGATAATCAGACCGCTGTCCCCACTTTAACATGGCGAGAATAGTGCTTAAAAAAGCAATCTCTTAAAACATTAATAACATCATAGTAAGTGAAACTATTATAAGAATCTTTAATTTAGACAATGACCTGGAATCGATAAGAGATATGACATACTGGAGAAGTCCAAATTTTCAAAAATCAAAAGTAAATAGTAATTAGGGAAACCCAATCACCAGACCGGTGTTAAAGATGAGAAATGAATAAAAGTTAAAAAAAAAGGCACCGAAGGGTAAATCGATATATCTTTGTTTTTTTTTTTTCTACAAAGATCACGTAAAAATAAGGTAATTAAAAAAAGAGATCAAAATTGGGCCATATAAAAAAGTTATGTCAAACAATAAAAAAAATATTTTTTTAACAAGTAATAAAAACATCTCAAAATATACCAGAACGGCTGTTTTGAGAGGTACACAAAATACATATCACAAAATTGAGACAATAAAAAAAAAAATTCAAACCGTGTGATTTGATGTGAATGCCCCATGAATGTAAATGTAGTTCGTTTTTTTTTTTGTGAAATTTACTCCTCCTTTATATTAGACATTCGACCAATAGGAGTCCGGTGAAGCTGTTAAGACCTTGCTGGGTCAATAGCGTAGACATTTCGAAAAAAAAAATTTCGAAAAAAAAACCAACAGGAGAATCTTATTTCTTTACATTTTTATCTAAAATCGTTATTCTTAGTATTTAATATATTTTAATTACTGTAGAATTATTGTTTATAAAATTATAACGAATAACGTTAGTTCTTGTTAAACTAATTTCTAAATAATATATTAACCATTACTAGATTACATGCTTCTATTTCAGGATGTGACATTAGGAATTAAGATTGTCAAATGAGAGCTTAAATTTGTTACTATAAGTCAAAGGTCACATCCGTTAGCTTTTCAACGGATTGAAACATCACATACAAAGGCTTTCTAACCCCTTTCTGGTCCGGTGAGGCGGTAACACAATCCGGATGAAGGCTAGGCATGTTTGAGTCTTCATTTGTGGACGTGAAAATAGTTTACGTCATCCAATTGTGTTCAGACGCTATCTGTTATAATGATATTACAATTATAATATCACTGATCTTTCATTAGCTAATTCTGTAGGTTTGTACATATTACCCGAATATAAGAAGCTATTATCCAATATTTTGAAATATTGTTTTATCATTAGTTTCTTTTTTTTAATCGTTTTGTTATATATTCCCAGTCTGTTTTTTTTATTTATCATAGGAGGCAAACGAACAAGTAGGTCACCTGTTTTTAAGCGATCACCACCGTCCATAGACACTTGCAACACCAGGGTAGTCGCAGGTGCGTTGCCAGCCTGTATTGGGGGTGGAGGAAGGGGAGGAAGGAAAGAGGAGAGGGGGAAGGCGAGAAGAGGTGGGCCTCCGGCGCTCTCACTGACCGTACGAAACGCAACAATGCAAGCACTTTACTTCACGTCGGTTTTCTGTGAGAGGGTGGTACTACCCCGGTTGATCCGACCCATTCATGCTGAAATCAGTAATAGCTCCAGCATGACTCTACCACCAGGTAAAACCAGCTGTGTCTGGTTTATTTGTATCTATTTTACCTCTTTTATTGTAGTTACTGTATTATATATCTCACAGACTGACATTAAAAAAATCCAAGACGTATGTCTTGTTCGAATAATATGTCCTTATATAAGCAAATTTAAGTAATTCAGGTAAGGTTGAATTTACAAAATCATTTTCAAAAGACTTTTTGAAATTACTGTAGAATTCAAAATTATGCACTAATTTTTGTGTGCCGGCTATGAGACGTTAGATGTGCATCTTAGGTTTCAGTATATCAATGATTTCACATCAACTATTATTTTAAATTACTTCTGGTCATTTTTTATTGTTTTATTTATTTGTAAAATAAATTAAGAACTTCATAGTGTCGGTATAGAAATAAGG
>JACEII010000017.1:6942753-7069590 GCA_014332785.1 Antheraea mylitta | reverse complement strand
TTACATATTTCTATCTTTATTATTATCATCTACTTATATTTATCTCATCACCTATGTAATACTGATAGAAAGTGTTTCATACATAAATCAATCTTCACACAATCCATCCATAACTTTCTCAGTCTGCCTTTACTCTTATATAACACCTAAATTTTTAATATTCTTCGATGAATGTTGTTCTTCAATAATGATATTAAGTTGATAAAACTACAGCGTTTCTTGTATTAGTGCTGGACCATCTTATGGAATGTTAACTGATGTTGGAAATGGATATGATGACACAATAAGCCAAGTAAATATAGTTTAAAAGGCTTAACCGTCCATAGAGTTTTTAAAATCACAAATCATCTTTCTTAAACATTTCCATTGAAGCGGAAGGTAGCTGTGAGTTTGGCCGGAAATGACGTAGCAGGTAGATAATAACCGCGGTCGGGCGCGCCGCCCTCGTATTGTACAGCTTCCGGTCCGTATACAGGGCTCTGACAACGATAATCTTCGACGTGCGTAATTTCCAAATTGAACAGGAATATACATAGAGATGTTTTTAAGGACAAATGTAAAACAAAATACATTTATTACTATTTATAAAAATGTATCTTAGAAAGGTAGAATTTTGAGTGTATTTAAATAAAGATTTATTTCTGAAGTAACTTGAGTGAGAATTAAATTGACACGAATTTTGCTGACTGGTACACAGAGTTTTTTTCATTCTATGTTATGTATTCGGGTGAAAAATAAAATAAGAACTACATCGTTTAGATATTATACTAAAAAAACATAATTATCACTAATTAGATATTTATACATGTCTTTATTTTCAGAAAGGGGCTTTATTAATATCCCAAAGGCTACACGTTCGATATTCCCTAAAATTTTTTTTTATTTTTTAAACGTGCGGAAATCCCTTATGGATACCCAGCCTCCCGGGGGAGAGAGTGGGCTATGTCCGACTCGCACGGACTAAAACTCCACGATGTACGTCTTCCGCTATGGTTAGGACGGCACGAGATCTCTATAGACTTCATCGTGCCGCCCCAGCGGTAGGCCCAGCAGCAAAAGCGCTGCCGCCGGGCCTCGTCTTGTATGGAGACAGCCGGGTACACACCGGCCGTCTCCCTCGTCCGCCAGAACTGTGCAATGGGAAGATGGGCCCCCGACCCATCTTCCCTAGTCCGGTTACGGTGGGAGGAGGCGGTCAAACTACCGCCTCCTCCTACCTATCCTCCGTTGGCGGAGACGGCCACTTTGAGGATCCTGCTCACGGACCCTCTCCGCCGCCTCCTTTTACGAAAACTAACCTAACCTAAGCTAAACTAGTTGCTCTTATTAATCCAGATTGCTATAAGTACGTCACAAGGATAAAATCAAAATGACAAACCTATCATAATAAAATATCATAAACAATCATGTCTTTTAAAATTAAATCTCCTATATACAAATGTACTAGTGTTCGTCCTATTTTTTTCGAGCTGACTATCATTTTACAGTTTCCCCGGACTACATGTTTGTTCAGTGGTCCAAATCGAACATAATAAATGATACCATTTTCTTTCACGTGTTAATATATATTGAAGATATTATTATCTATATTGTAGATTGTGAATGAAAAGAGCGTGAAATACGACGAATAGAAACTTAAGCATAAAAGCTTCGACTCGTCCATGGTAAGCAAAATAGCTAACAATTTTCATATATTTTTATAGCTTGTCAATATTTTAATGATATTCTGATCGCTGTAAAATGTGCACATATAATAATGGCATTAAATAATATTGAGGTTGAAATGCGTCCAACAGAAAATAAACAGGTAAATAAAAAGGATGACCGACGATCCTTGTAGAGAACAACCACTTGCTTTAGATCTTTCTTTATATTTTTAATTGATCTTAAGTAATTATTTGGGAGACATAAATACAGAAGTAATTATACATAAACGGTTGTTTTGATTACTGTAGAATGCTTAAATTCATTTGAGAAATGTTCAAAAAATTCACAAAATAAACACTCCATAGTTTTCTTTACGCGTTGCACCCTTCGCAATTCGCTGTAGTGACCGGGGGCACTCCCCCAAATAAGTAAACATTCACGAAGTAACCTGGGACACCTGGGCGCTACACTAACATAAACGTCTTGAGTACGCTCTCAACAATATTATCTAATTAAACGTAAACATTGTAGGCCAGTACTAACTAAGACTGCTTTGTACATCAATGATGACTTAGGCATTAGTGGTACCGAGTTTAGACACTACATCAATCAACGTTCGTTTGGATCTTTACAATTAGGCTGAGAATTTCGTAAAGAAAAACAACGTAATGAAACTATGGTGGTGATGTCTAAGAAATAACTTCAAATTAAATATCTGTCGCAGTACACCTGTAAATGTATTCTGGTAGCTGCATTTAAGAATCAATTTCTTCTAATGCCTACCATGTTACCATTTTGGACCATATGGCCACATCACATCAGGTGAAATTATGATCCGACAAAAAAGTCCTATGAATTCTAGAGAACTTAATAACACTTTTACATTATTAGTTAGATACATATCTAGTAACAATGACAGAGTAATATTAAAGTATGGCGTCATGAAGAATGACAAGATTCATTTAATTATTCAATCGACTTAAAACAAACAAATATTTGCGCGATACAGTGACACAAAAATTTACATCACTGCTACAACACTACACGATCACTTCCACACACGTGCACGCCTACACGCTTACACACGGAAGTGGAAGGGTTTTATTTCTTTTTCCCTTATCGAATTAAAAAAACTCTAATTTTCCGATAAAAAATATATGGAGGGGTTGTTGAGGCGTGTATGCTTGGTACACATATGCGTCTCAACAACTCAAACATATATGAATATTTACTAAGTTAGCTAAGATAGGTCGCGAGTTTGCATGTAACAGGCAACAGCCAAGCCGAGGTGTGCCGTACACCCTTGAACTAGTTGCCCAAATAAAATCGGCTGAGTGCCTTAAGCGCTCGCCTAAGTAGTTCGGTGAAGCTGTTAAGACCTTGCTAGGTCAATAGCGTAACCAGTTCGAAAAAAAAAACAATCGAATATTAATATTAAAAGAAAGAAGAAAGAAAATATGTTTATTGGAGCAAATACACGGACAATATAATATTACAGAAATAGAGTAACAAAGATCTAAAAATAGAATAAAGAAGTTGAACGTTAATATCTATTAAAATTAAAATTATGCCACGGTTTTACTGCAATGGCGCACAAATTCAGCACATGCTGGCTGACACCTTTACAAGCAACCCCAGCGCTGATTTTCTATTGTGGCCAAGTGGGTTTAAATATATAATAATGATATAATAGTAATACTATGCGATAATAATAATAAATAATAATAAAAGCGAATACTTACAAAGCAAACACAGTAATATAATGTAACTGTGATTATAATAATGAAATATTTGTCAATATTTGAATAAACATACGTAACCTAACAGCCCTTATATGATTTATGTCCTATCTGTCGACTGTTCTTTACCTAGTCATTAATCATATCAGTAGTAATATTATACTGCTCAATAGTAGTTAGTACGAACGTTAGGTTATTAGTACAAACACAAAGTGAACAGTACAATAGTGCTGTTGTAACAGGCAATAACCTAGTCAATATCTTGACTAGAATAATGAAACCGACAAATATAGAAATATTTTCTAGATTAGGTTCTGCTCGTAACTGCGTTCGCGAAGAATAAGGACTTTGGGCTAACGCACAGCGGAAGCTCTCAAAAGGAAAAAAACGATTTTGCAACATTTTTCATTGGTATTCCGCTCCTATTGGTCTTGGAATGATGATATATAGCCTCTAGTCTTCCTCGATAAATAAATTATCTAACACTGAAAGATTTTTGCAAATCGAAATGGAACCTTACATATCTTCATCCAAACTTTCATCCCCTGTTTCCTGTTGTTATTTTACACCCTTGAGTATAAAACTTGTACAAACTTTGAATGTCATATTTGTTTATATCGAATCAAGCTTTAAAAATAACTATACTTACATACAAGCTTTCATCCCCACTTTGAACCCCTTACAACCATTTTTTCGCATTAAAAAGCCTTTGTCCTTTCTCAAGATCTAGATTATCTGTGTATCAAATATCATTTAAATCGGTTCAGTAGTTTTGTCGTGAAAGTGCGACAAACAGGCAGAAAAAGGCTTAATTTTATATACTTTCGTCATATTCAACTTTAAAAACAATATACTCTGTATAATGTACACAAAGTTAAAACTTATCTTTGTAACAAACACAAACATTGCTTCTGTTTCATATCAAAGCATCAATGATTTACGATCGTACCATAAAATTTAAACTAGTTATCTCAACTTTCCTCAGAGGAAAAAAATCCCCGCTGACCTAACAAATCCATATTTCGCATTCAATATTTATGACGTGTTACAAACCAGCCATATCAGGGGCTTTCCACGCATTTCCACAACATTGAACGTCCATAAACTAAACACGGAAAGGGACACTAGGCCCTTTCTGTAAAATATTAGATATATAAATTGCTTGGGTTTAAAAGTAAGCTTAGAATTTACAAAATTTACAATACTGGCATAAACATTTTTAGTTTACATTTTATATACAAATTTTAATTATTATTGGATTTTGATGTGAAACATCTACAGGCGCGGGTAAGCCTAATTATTGATGTGGCGTGTATGTGAGACGTGACGACGCAACGCCACACGCAAGTGACTGTGCACAATCTCTCTTGCTGCACTGAGCTCGCATACTTATAGTGTAATTTGAGATTCGTTTGATTCGAACAATTTCGATGCTCCACATCTGCCAGGCGTACCGTGTCGTTTCATTTTTTTACATTTGGACGTAATATTACATAATAATATAAATATTATTCCAAGCAACGTATACATGAATATACGTTATGATACACAAAATACAACAACAATAATATACAATAATTATTATTTGAATTTGATTTAGTCTTTGAATTTCTTAAAAACTATCTGCATTCTATATACCTATCTACCTATAGGAAAGAGATTGTCCGTAATGTGACACTCGGTTTTTGAAACATGCAAAACATAAGTTAGTACAGAAGGGAGTAGTATAAAACAGCCCTTCTGTGACTAAGCCAATCTTCTCTAGTACAATATTTATTTTTAAACCTGAAAACAGTACTAAAACTAATATATAAAAAGCAAAGGTTATTTTAAAATGTAATAAAAGCAATTTTTTGCTATCATCATAACAAAGTTTCCAGTAACAAATACAAAGTTTAGTAGTAGTTTGTGATAGTTCGTGCTTTAAAACGTTTAAAAAGTTTCTCTTCGTAAAAACTGTTACAATCATCATATACTCTTTCATCTCTAGCAGACAGCACTAAATCATTATAAGGTATTAATATAACAATCAAAAATAAATACAATACCTTTTGCTCGCAACTTCATCCGCGTGAAATAGTTTACTTTGGGCCAACGCTAATACGCGGTGGAAGCTCTCGAAAGGAAAAAGAGAACGATTTTGAAATATTATATATTGGTACTCCGCTACTATTGGTCTTAGCATGACGACATATAGCCTTCCTCAATAAATAAGCTATATAACATTGAAAGAACTGTTCAAATCAGACTAGTAGTTCCCGAGATTAGCGCGTTCAACCAAACAAACCCTCCAGGTTTATAATATTAGTATAGTTAAACATATCTAAATAAACTCAAAAATCTATTTCAAAGTAAACAATTTCATATCACATTTTTAGTACTGACGCAATGAATATTTAACACATGAACATACACTTCATATTTGAACGATGTATTTTCCGTGCAGTCCTTTACACCTTAGAAATGTTTACTCCTCCGAACGACTTTAAGGTGTTCAATAAAATAAAAGATAAACAAATTTTTTATTGAAGTAACAATTAAATATAATTTGATTGTATTTGAATACCATGAATTTATCATTGTTTTAAATCTATATATGTTGTGTATATATTTATAAGTTATAGAACTCAAGAAATTGGTTATTTATACGTTTCTTTGTTTGACCACGCTATTAATACACTCTAATCTTCTATATGTATAATGAGAATGTAAATCTCATGTTCCTGTACTTTTTATTTTTTTATGAAAAAAATCGTTGCTGGTGTCTTGGAATAAGTAATAAAATACATTTCATTTTTTTTTTTAATGTTTGTCAGTCTGTTTGAACATGCGATGCTGCTAAAGTACTTCGTTCACTATAAATCCTAACCAAGAAATCAAGCACAGCCTCGAGTAACTTCGAATTAACGAGTTTCATTAAAATCTGGTCACTCTATCAAAAGTTACTATAATATTAATGACGACGCGACTTAAGTACGGAAGAAAAGTAGATAACTAAATGGACTTAATACATTCAGATGATCTTATTAGGCATAGTTTTTTTACATTACGTTCCACGCGATTGGAGTCACGGGCACAGCTAGTCATTACAAATACCTATATAATATTGTTCAAAAACAATAGAACATACTTATGCAGAAGGTAATTTCTGCAGTACATTACATTTAAATTTTCATAAGGCTTTCCTTTGATTCATATTTAATACTTAATACTATAATTATAGAAAGTTAAACTTTGTTTTGTTGTAAACTCCGAATCTACTGTCCTTATTATCAGCATTATTTTACAAATAGAAAGGTAGATAATACTAGAGGGACATCACTACATATTACAAAACGAAGTTCTCTTCCACGTCTGTCTGTCTGTTGGCGATAAACTGAAAAACTACTGAACAGATTTTCAACTGATTTTGACCAGTAGATAAATTGACTCATATGGATGATGTAGGTATATAGTCTGTCAAGTCAAATCGGTCAATATGTTATAGTTATTTAAAAAAAAAATACTTTATAGTTAATGCAAACGAAGTCGCAATCGAATACTAGTATCTGATGTTCAAGTAATGACAAGCGATCAAAATATTATTCTAACAAAAACAGCGACGCCTACATGATGACGCATGGTTCTACTTGCAAGATTTCTCCAACATTTCCATTACGAGTGTTAGCTACCGACTTCCGGTACCGCTCGTCATTCAAGACTCGAGATACTAGCGCTACATATTAGAGATACGCATTGATACTAGCGCCAAGCGCCAACATATAAGAGAGACACATTAACACTAACGCCATTTTATGACAGATACATAAATGAGAATTATTATAATTATATAGATTTCAATGAGTCATTTCAATAGGAGTTGATATTGTTCATTTATTACTTGCACAACATTAGTTTTATGATAATAATAGTAATTGCTTTGACTTCAATAGTTTGACCTATAAAGGGCTAGATGTCTCTACTCTACACACTATACACATATTTCAGATACATACATAACAATGATATAACAATGATTTTATATAGAATTGATGTACATAAATAATATTAATTTGTTCATTAATTATTATCTTTGTGTTACTTAAAACATATAGCAGAATTGTAAGTAAATGGTAATTGGTTTGAGTTATATAGTTCGTCTTATAAATTATATAGTTCGGCCTATAAAAGGCAAAATGTCAGTGTTATCTACGCATTCCATTGTAAATTGTACTGTAAGTTGTAACTCTGGGCAAATAAAGAGTGAAACTATTTACTTAGTGTTATTGGCATCCTGACTGCATCGACTATGTCGTATACAACCTGATAACACGAGATATTACACACGTAAAGAGCGCTCAGCGTCGACCCCTCTGTACCTATGCAGTGGAGCTAATCAGCTCTTATTATTTATTCTGCCCACGAACATTCGAGGTCCGCCTAACGATCACCCACGTGTGTTAATAAAGACCCTAGAACTGGTTACCTGTTTTATAAAAAATGTACGTTTGTAAATGCAATTTTGAAGCGTACTTATGTTTACACCAAGGTTTATTTACAAGCACAGTAGTAATTAAGTTCGTCGCGAGTTCATTTGCGTTAAAAGATATAAAAATTAAAACTAATAAACTACAGCTTGTGCCACCGTAGTCCGGTGAAGCTGTTAAGACATTGCTAGGACAATAGCCACTTTGAGAAAAAAGGCAGCGTTTTGTATAATATAGTTACTCGTATATTTATAGAAGTATGTTCCTGTCAAAAATATTATGAAAGTTTTAAAAACCACTTTATATTTTTATTTTCTATGATTCCACAAAGCGACCAGTTTTCACGGCGTCTATCCTAGAAGGTTTGCGTTTTGGCACAGTTCTCTCTCGTTAATATGAATTATTACTTACATAAACAGATACTTTTGCTTTTCCTGCAAAATATACCGAACAGTTTAAAATGGTTCCACTACAGTTCCGCATTTCAACTGCAATATATTATATATTATAGTTCAACATTTTAACCTATTCACTACAATATCTTGAATATTTTCAAAAATATACAAAAAGAGTTTTATTGATAAGTATTATTCTTTAAATTGAAAAAATAACCAAAATAGATGACGAACTCTAAATAATATTATACACCAGGCGACTATTTATAGGATGACACCGTTCAGTCGTGTGAAGACGGCTCCGTCGTCACCGCGTACGAGGTCGTCCGAGAGTGCCGCCTGCTCCGACCTACGCGACGTGCGCAAGTCAAGCGCTTCCTCGTCCACTCCGCCTCTTGTGTCGCGCCGACAATCCAGAAAAGGGCCTTCTCAGGGCCAACCAGACCGCCACCCAACGATTTCAGCCACGCCCAAGGAATCTGCCGCCTCAAGAACCCAAACCGCCACCGCTCACCGGACTCAGCACCTCCGTGCCTGCTCCGAGCCCGTCGACTTCAGACGCGCGACAGCCGCTGCCCGCCGGGACGTCCTTCACGACGGAGGATTACGAGAGTGATATTCTCACTCTCGCCCAGCTAATTTTAGCTGGGACTCTGTCGGAGGGGATGACTCGGTGGATGGCGCTGTATCTGCGCGTCCTGGAAGCCGTAGCCGAGGGAAGATTACCTTCTGCGACCGACGCAATCGCGCTCGCAAGCGCTGCCCGCGGTAACATCGCGTTACCTGCGATTCCGGACGCGCCGACTAACCCGCTCGGTCGAGCGCTGAGCCGCAAGCGCAGCGAACCCGATGCAGGGCCCGCCGTGGATCGCGGGACACCGCCTTCACCGAGCACCCACCCTCCGCTGGCCAAGAAGACCTGCGTAGAGAAGCCCGCGCAACAACAACCACCGCGCGCCAACATCACAAACATAGCGGAGCAGGTGCCCGCACTCACACCTGCCCCCGCCCCGTCGCGCAAGGCTGCCCGCGAGCAGCCCTCTTATGCGTCGATCGCAACGCCACCTGCGCGCGATCCGCAAGTAAAACCAGTTTCGCGCCCGCGAAACCCTAAACCGCAGCCACAGCACGACAGTGCTGCCGCCGCGGTCGATCAACTGACGCCTGCCTCACCCGACGCAGCAGGTTCGCGATTTCCGCCGATCGTTGTCGAGAACTTACCCGGCTGGGCAACGCAACTCCATCAGTTGACGGACAGGTTGGGACGCGACCCCAACGTCCGGGCCTATGGCAACGGACTCAGGATTTTCCCGCGAGACGCTGAAGAATACCGAGTCACACAAAATTTCCTAGAGAAGCAAGAGGGAGCGAGTTGGTTCACTTACTCGCCCCACACACAACAAGGCCTGAAAGTCGCGATCCGCATTACGTAGCTACTTATTGTAGGAATGTCGCTTGGTGAAACAAAGTGAAGCGGAGCACGGGCTGAGGTGCGAGGCATGTTCCAGAGTGCGCGGCTCGGCGTGATTCATTGCGTTGGTATTTATTACACCACTGCGTTTTATCTAAATCACCTGACATCGAGTGTATATCAGTTTTACGTTTCTAGAGATAATTAGGTCAAATTATACTAAGCACCTATTTTTTTAATTGATTTAGAACCAAAAACGACTACCCCTGTGAATAATGCGACTCTTTAACCATTCACCCGGTATATCTTAATTATTTAAATTTGACTTCGAGTGTCTAAAACATTTTAGAACACTAAAAGACATATAATAAACAACACGAATCTATTACTATTTATTCATAAATGGTTAGACAGACGACCAAAGTATAAACTATGACTTGACACAAGGAATTCATACTGAGCAAATATTTATTATGTGATTGCCTGAGATTCCAAAAACCGCGTCATAAACTCGAGTTATAAGCGTTTAATATAATCAAACAAGACTGGCAAATGGTAAACGTATACGGTGCCGCCGTGCGGGTCAGACGCGTGCGCAGTGCTCTTTCGATGTGAATTTTTTGTTCGTGTTTTCGTTCGATTATTCGATCAAGTGTTCGCGGCGTGTTTACGCGTTCGTGTATTCACATCGAAAGTTCGGTATTTTGTACGTTTTGTCGCGTTTTTGCGGTCTTGTTTCCCTTCTTGGGACTTGATTGCAGGCGTTCTTTTCAGAACGTAGCAAACTGCACTTTTCGGTGCAATTCTAATCGAACTTTTTAGTGCGTTCTGCGTGTTCTCCGTGTGCTGCGTGTCGCCGGTTCGCGTTCCAGGAGTTCGGCGCTTCGTGCTTCGCTCCGTGGTTCGAGCTCCGTGTCGTCGCGCAGTCGAAGAAAGAAGTGTTAGGACCTCCCCCTAGGCACTGTAGGTCCCTGTGAGGCATTGCACTTCGCCCACAGTTTCCTTTTGGCCCGGACTCCGGAGTCCGTTAAATTCAAAAAGGCGCGCCCCCCTACCCCTCTGGCAGGGAGGTTTCACATGTCTTCCTCCGCCCCGCACCCCTCCTCAGGCCCCGCTATGGCCAATCTGACTTCCGAACAGCGCGAGTTTGCGCGCTTTCGGAAGTTCATCTCAAAGTTATGTCCAGATATCATTACGGAGTACGACCGCTTCTGCAGGGAAGCGGACGACTACTTCCAGGGCGGTTCAGTAACGTCGCTCGTTTCAGCCGCGGAAGAGGACCTCGATAGGAACTCTCTCGCGGCACTCCTGAAGGACCCTCAGTTCTCCGGGAGTACACCCCCTGCCCCGACCTCGTTCTTCGGACGAGGAATGCTGCGATATGAAGCAAGACCCCCCGCCGGGAACGACGGCTTCACCGTCGTCTCCTGGAAGTCCAAGCCGCGCAAGAAGCGCCCAAACTCTGCCTCAGACACCGAAGGCCCTAAGCCTTCGAAAATATCCAACGTCAATGGCATGAAAGTGCCAAAGACGTCGCCCACGCTCTCCATGCTGGCTCCCTCGAAAGCTGCGAGTCCCGAAAGACAGCCCCGATACGCTAGGCAGGTTTTGCTCGCCAGGGCGCCTGCGGCGTCTACCCGCCCCCGCCCCCCGCCTCTCGACTCTCGACAGGCCTTTCCGAGCCTGCCGCGTGCATCACGCGCACCGGCAGCGTCCGCACCTGCGCCTAACGCAACCCCCCTCTCCGCGCGGGCCTCTCCGGTCCCGTGGACACCGCAGATCGCAACGCGACTCGATCCCAGACTCCAGGCGGCGAAGCCTTCACAGGCTGACCCCGCAGTCTCTCTCTCCGGCATGGACTGGTCCGCCCAGCTTCTAGTTTTTCACGAGATCTTCGAGATCTCAGCTTACAATGAGGTCGCGAACGACCCCAAACAGGGCCCGATTCGCGCGATCGCGAAATTTTCCGCCATTGCGGCTACGATTCAACGGCTCGCGCACGCCGCCGTCTCGAAAAAATAATAATTTTTCAATATAAGATAGAGTAAATTCGTATGTTTGCGTCTATCTTCCCCTAAACCTTTAATATTTAGTAATTTCTATTTTTAGATCCCGGCACCAGTGCCGCCCTCTTACATTGTAAATTCGATCTATTTCTTTCATTTTTCTGTGGCCGGCCACATCGCGAATCCCTGTCCCGTGCGTCACGGGCAGAGAGCTATCGTTTCTGTACCCGCACACTATTTGTTCGCATTTTCTTGGTAATGTCCTTGTTCGAGGCCACCCGGGTGGACGCAAAGATTTTGCTATCGCGATACAGAACACACAACATCGATTTCACACATACATAGTTAATCAGACTTGCACTTTTTTCTCGAAATGACTACGCTATTGACCCATCAAGGTCTTAACAGCTTCACCGGACTACTAAGGCGAGCACTTAAGGCACTCAGTCGATTTTATTATGGCAACCAGCTCAATGGTGCACGGCACACCTCGGCTTACTGTTGCCTGTTGCATGCAAAATCGCGACCTATCTTAGCTAGCCTAGCTAACTATTCATATATGTATGAGTTGTTGAACCGTATATGTGTACCAAGCATACACGCCTCAACAACTCTTCCATATATTTATTATTGGAAAATTGAGAGTTTTTCAGTTCGATAAGGGAAAAAAGTAAACCCTTCCACTTTCATGTGTAAGCGTGTAGCCGTGCACGTGTGTGGGGATGATCGTGTAGTGTTGTAGTGGTGATGTATATTTGTGTGTCACCGTATCGCGCAAGCAACGCACTCAAGGGCTCCCTACCGAGGGATCGCACCTAGGCTTGAGCCGCTGCCGTGGGAGGCCTAATCGGGTGATATCAGACTTGCACTTTACACACCTGGTGGAAGGGTTTACTTTTTTCCCCTTATCGAACTGAATCGAGTAGATTTAGTTTATCTCTTTTCGAATTACATGTTGTGTTGTTGTATCATACAATTTTTAATTGCATGATCCAAAAACGTATACAATTAGCTTAGCATAGTTTAGCTAGGATAGATCGAGTTACGGGGCGGCTTTGCCTCATAGGGAAGGAAGGCCGCCCTCTGGACTGCGCGTCTGCGTACCGGCCCCTAGTGTTGCTGGAGGACACCGAGAAGGCGCTCGAGAGGGTCGTTGCCTCCCGGGTCGTCCGGCATCTTGAGGAAGTGGGGCCGAACCTGTCGGACGTGCAGTTTGGCTTCCGAGCGGGGCGTTCCACGCTAGACGCCCTGACCCTCCTAAAACAGGTCTCCATGGAGGCGACCTCTCAGGGGGAAAGGTTATTGGCGGTGTCCTTGGACATCGCCAACGCCTTCAATAGTCTGCCGCATGGTGTCATACGGGAGGCACTCCACTTTTTCAGAGTGCCCCCGTACCTGCGGCGGCTTTTGGGGGCGTATCTCGACGAGAGAGAGGTCGCCTTTGTGGACAACAGGGGACAGATGGTCCGACGCCAGACGGCCTGTGGGGTTCCACAGGGGTCAGCCTTAGGCCCACTCCTGTGGAACATGGGCTACGACTGGGTGCTCCGCGGCGCGCTCCCTTCTGGAGCGCACCTCATTTGCTACGCGGATGACACCCTAGTCGTAGCCCAGGGTGAGGAAATAAATAGCCTGTTGCGCCTGGCCACGGAGGCTGTCACTCTCGTGGTCGGGCGCATCAGAAGGTTGGGCCTCGAGGTGGCCCTCGATAAGACTGAGGCTCTATTGTTTCATGGGCCTCGGCAAGGGCCACCTCCGGGGGCCCATATCTACGTCGAGGGAGTCCGTGTCGGGGTGGGGACCCAGATGAAGTATCTGGGCCTCACCCTGGACGGATGCTGGCGGTTCGAGCCCCATTTCAAGGGGCTCGGACCGCGTATAGTCAAGGCGGCAGTGGCGCTCGGACGACTCCTCCCCAACACGAGGGGGCCGGGTGCCATCTGCCGCCGCCTCTATATGGGGGTCGTCGGATCCATGGCCGCCTACGGGGCGCCGTTGATGGTCGACGTCCTCAACGCCACCAATATCCGAGCGCTGCGAGCCGCGCAGCGTACAGTGGCTTTGAGGGCGATACGAGGATACTGAACGGTGTCCTCGGCGGCGGCCATGGTACTGGCCGGCTCCCTTCCCTGGGAGCTAGAGGCGGAGGTGCTTGCTGCCGTATATCAATACACGGCGGCTAAAAAACGGCTGGGGGAGCCTCTAGCTCCCAGAGAAATAGAGAAAAAGAGAAGAAAGAAGAGGGAGGAGATGGTGGAGGCGGGACCTGGCGGACGCGCGTTACAGTCGATACACAATCGACGCCGTCCGCCCGGTCCTGTCAGAATGGTACCAGAGGAGATGGGGCTCCCTGACTTTCCGTCTGGTGCACGTGCTGACCGGGCACGGGTGCTTCGGTTGGTACCTGCATCGGATAGCACGCAGGGAGCCGACCGCCGTGTGCCATCAGTGCGGCGTTGAACCGGACACCGCGCAGCACACTCTTTCCGAGTGTGCTGCGTGGGAGGAGCGGCGCCGCACTCTGGCTGCGGCGGTAGGTGGTGATCTCTCGCTGCCGAGCGTCGTAAAAGCTTTGCTCGACAGCGAGGATGTATGGAATATTATGGCCTCCTTCTGCGAAGAGGTCGTCTCACAGAAGGAGGCGGCGGAGAGGGTCCGTGAGCAAGACCCTCACAGTGGCCGTCTCCGCCAACAAAGGGCAGGCAGGAGGAGGCGGCAGTTTGACCGCCACCTTCCCACCTTAACCGGACCAGGGAAGATGGGCCGGGGGGGCCATCTTCCCATTGCATGGGTCCGGCGGACGGAGGAGGCGGCCGGTGTGTACCCGGCTGTCTCCTTACAAGACGAGGCCCGGCGGCGGCACTTCTGCTGCTGGGCCAACCGCCGGGGCGGCACGATGAAGTCTATAGAGATCTCGTGCCGCCCCAACCATAGCGGAAGACGTACACCGTGGGGTTTTAGTCCGTGCGAGTCGGACATTACCTACCCTCTCCCCCGGGAGGGTGGGTATCCATAAGGGATTTCCCCACGTAAAAAAAAAAGGATAGATCGGGTTTTTCTAGGTAACAGCCAAGCCGAGGTGTGCCGAGCACCATTGAGCTAGTTACCAAAATAAAATCGGCTGAGTGCCTTAAGCGCTCGCCTTAGTAGTCCGGTGAAGCTGTAAAGGCCAAAGAATTAAGGCCAATAGAGTAGTCAGTTCGAGAAAAAAAAAAGTAAACGTATACAATTTTGTATATATATTGTGAGGAATGAATACAAAAGATACACATAGAATACTTTTCGACCAGAAAAAAGGACTGTTCCCGAGCGATAATAAAAATGTCTTTTACTGCTTGAATACCTGCTTGAGTGAAATCGGGGTTAAGCTAGTTTTCTGTAAAATAATACCAAAAGTGCAAAGAAAAAAAAAAGAACAACAAACACGTAAAGCTGCAAGTAAATGTAGTACAGTATAAGAAACGAAACATTATCATACAGTGACAGTAATGTTTTTGTGACTGATGATAGTATCTTCTATATTTTAATTAAACGCCTGCCTTTAAACGAGCAATTCTTGTATATTTTTATATTTGTATATATTCAGGATCTCGGTAACGACGTCATCTATTTACGTCAAACTTAGTATGTAGTCAGTTTCTGGGACGATAAGTTGATCTAGCTGGATTTTAATGTGTGTACATATATTTTTTTGTATAAAAAATGATAATTTACAATGTTTATTCTAAATAAATAAATTATTTTATTATAATTATAAGAGATACATTTTTTTAATGTGAAAAATGCTAATTTTATGTGACAAGCCTAACAGTTTATTTTAACTTAAAAACGTTTTTTAAAGAACCGAGCTAGGCTCGGTCGGCCAGGTACTTTCGTTTAGCCACAGATCAGTAAAATGTACAAAAGTAATAAATAATTTCAGAACTATTTGGCAAATAACACCTTGGATATACTGAGCTTAAACTGTAAATTCTTTTCAGTTTTATTGCCAGAGTACCCAGCTGAAACAAGCTAGATCACGGCGCCGCTACCGGATCCGAGTAGACGTTTCCATTTCCCGAATGTTGTACGATTTTAAAAATATCTAAGCAAGTAATTGCTACGTCAGTTACTAACCGTTGGATTTGTTAACTTACTCGTCGAGGTATTGCGGAGTTACTTATTGAGCTCTATTGGAAGGATTTGAGATGTTTATAGACACACAAAAAAGAATAAGTAAAAAATAGAAACAGAACAAGAAAAAGCAGAGCAGTGTCTTGTCCTGTCCTGTCGCAGTGTATACATACGGAAGAAATGAAACTTCTCTTTTACTATATAGCAGAATATGTATTAAATTAACTGGACCAGCGGTTTTTACACACATCAAAAGAAACTTGGAAACAGTAATTAATTTTTATTTGGATGATATTATTGTGAGAACGTCTGCATCTTTCCGGAATTACTTTTGAGGTTACTTTTTAGTATGACACGTATCCGAAGCTTTGTCACGCAGGTATTGGAGTAGCATGACAGCAAAACTAATTTTGTGTTAATATTGTCTATACTGAGATATCTACACATATCGATTTGGATGGTGGTCCATTGAAAACTTGATTTACAACAGCAGATATGGGGGAAGGTCATAGAGAGATGGATACAGGAGCTGGCGGACGCGCGCTATGGGCGGTATACCGTAGCCGCTGTCCGCCCGGTCTTGCGGGTATGAATGAGTTGGAGTGGGGCTCCCTAACGTTTAGAACGGTACAGGTACTCACTCACTGGGCATGGTTGTTTCGAGTGGTACCTGCACCATATCGCTAACAAAGAGCCGACCGCCTCGTGTCACGAATGCAGTCTTGATGAGAATACCGCGTCTGTCTGAGTGTGCTGCGTGGGATGCACAGTGCTGCATTCTGGCGGCGGCGGTTAGGAGAGATTTATCGCTATCGAGTGTGGTTTCGGTCATGTTCGGCTGCGAACAGACTTGGAGAGCAAAGGCTTTCTCGCAGAAGGAGGCGGTGGAAAGACCCCGCGAGGTAGAATTTCTAAGTGGTTCTCTCCGGCAACGGAGGAGAAATAGAAACCATCTTATTCATTTCAAAAATACTTGAGTGTGCCCGCTTTCATAGTGAACAATCGAACACTATAATAACATAATGCTGTTACATGCAAATGCACACACAATGACAGAACTGTAACTTGTAATAATTATTCAAAATAACTAAAAAAATAGAACATTTGAATAAAAGAATTCTAAATTACATTAATAATTATAAATATAATTAATAGTTAATTTCGAGACTTAAAATTATACATACAAATACAGAAGGTGTTTTACAGTTCTGTAGCCATTTTAATTCCAATCACAAGACTGGCCATTCATGCATATATTTGCCAATGCCTCCTTTTATGAAAGCTAACAAATAATATAAGCACCGCTGTTAGTTACATACACTGTAATTTCTATTAATTTTCTCTCGCTTTGCTTCCATATGAGAAAACAAACTTCCCCGTCACGTGACTATCTCTTTTTGATCTAACCCTCTGTCCACACACGCTATCTAAAAGTCCCTTTTAATTGCTACCTCGTTATTTTTGGATTATTTACAATGTGAAAACGTTTTTAATCAGTATTTATTGGACCCTTGTTTTGATCGTCAAACGAATGGAACCATATGTGATAGTTAAATAATTGGCGTGTAAGTGTTTCCTATTGAGAAATGGAAGTTTTAATTATCGTTTATGACGATAATTCTATAATAGTCTGTTTTTAAGTAGTACTTTAATTGTGTTCTTACGGCTACAGCCACGAAAAAGCATGACTCATTATCACGTTCCGCCTGAGCCGAGCGTGTAACCGAGAGCGCGGAACAACAGATACAGTGGCGCGATCGGCCTAAGCATTCGGTTTTTTTTTCAAACTGAATACGCTATTGACCTAGCAAGGTCTTAACAGCTTCACCGGACTACTAAGACGAGCGCTTAAAGTACTCAGCCGAGTTTTTTTTTCACAACATTTTTTATACTAGGGGAAATCCTGCATTGGATACACCTCCCACTGCCGGGGACAGTGGGAGGGTTATGCCCGACTCCTACCGGCTAAAAGCCCTAGGCCGCTTGTGGGCGTATGTGGACCAGAGTACGGGCTCACGATTTGCATGCATCGATGCTCTGGTCGCGCGCTAGAGGAGCTCAAGGGTGCACGGTACACCTCGCCTTAGGCTGTTGCTTGTTTCATGCATAAGCATTCCACTTCTGACGTATATATCTATAAACAGAATAATTCGATTAAATTCATACAAGTATGCAATTTTTCATACGAAGTTATCATAAACCACAAATCGACTTTACAGATAACCAATTGTTTTTGTTAATTTTGTTAGAATGTATTTATTAACCGTGAAAAGTGTGTAAACGATGAAAATACACATAACATTTTAATTGAATAAGTTTTATGGAAAGGAATGGTTTTGTCGAGAGCCTTGGTCTTAATGTCAGGGTGCTGCACTTGGCATGTGGTCAGAATTTATTAATGCTGACGCCATATCTTAATAGAATTTCGTTGATAGCTATTGCAAATAAATTCTGTGAAAAAAAATCACAACGGTGAAGGTCAAAATTCCAAGAAAAAAAAATATAATTCTGTATTTAGTTCTGTAAATGTAGAGTATCAAATATAAAATAAAAATATATTAGTGTTACTATTTTCGTAAAATTGAAACCTTAAAACATTCTTTCTTAAAATTGGGTACATAAACAATATTAAATGCATCCTTTATTGCAGAATATACATATGTTTCATAATTATAATTTCTAAAACAATTTATTTACAAAATTAAGACCTTTAGTCAGATTTACCTAAATATCCCCATGTCAAACATAATTTTTTATTATACGTGTCCCTGCTGACTTAATCCTTCTACAGTGTTCTATAAAGCGACAACTTAATTATTATCACTCTGATTAATCGTGATAGAATTATATTTTAATATGGCCTTAAACATAACTGAATCTATATAGTCCTATACTCCACCATTAACAACTCGCAGTGATTTTTCTGCTTTAAATTAAAATATAAAACATAATAAAAATATGATTTAATCTAACGCTATATATTCTGCCCCGTAAGTTTTTTTTTTCGAACTGATCACTCATCATTGACCTAGTAAAGTCTTAACAGCTTCACCGGACTACAAAGTTGCCGTAAGAATATAGGACACAGCTAGCTAAACCAAAACTCAGAAAAACATCAAAAAGTCCTGCCCCTTTAGGAAAGTACATCTAACTTGTGTAATAATCAAATAATCTAACTCAGTGTATTTTGAGAACATATCTCTTGGGACAATTACAAATTACCAGTAGATGCATTTTTTCCTGATTTCGAATAAACATATATATGTACATATATGTATAAGAATTTGTGCTCGATAAACGGCAGATACGCCACTCTATTTTTGGGTGGCAGTTATGAGGTACAAGAGCATAAATACTTCCAGATAAAAATCTTCATGAACAACTCCTTAATTGTACTAACTTTAAAATCGCTCAAACGAAAAGAGGATTGATCAATCTTACATTTTTCTGTCACCATCCGTTTATATATTTACATATATACAGGCTATAGTGACATGATCGGTTTGAAGTAGTCAATTTATAAAGTCCACGTACCTCGCATTCGTATTTCAGTTAATTCGGGTTCATTGTGTGGCATTTTTCGCTTGTGTAATCTTGTTAAGCAAATCCAAGGGATGCTGCGTGACGTGGGTCCTTGTACTATGTTAACACGTACTTTTTTGTGGTAGTTCTTGTTTTGTGAGCGATAACCGTTGCAGGCAAAACAACTTAAACTAACATATAGTAGTTTTCATTTGTTTGTTTATAAATATGCATTAGAAGAAGCTGCCATGCAGTATTGTAAAGTATGATTCTGGATAATATTGTACTGGTTCCTATATCAATACTTCACTTATAATTTATACATCTTGTTAGGGTTGCAACGAAAGTAGATTTTTATTATGTATTTGAAATCTCTATTAGTTAAATAATTGTAGATGTAAATTAGAATTTACAGCTGTTGAATATTCTAATATGTAAATAAAATATGATTATCTTTCCAAATGCTTGCAATGTACTGTTTTTATAAGCTAACGTAATCTATAAAAACTCTTAAATTTTTAATAAACTATTGATTTTTTTCATTTTTTTTTTTATTCATTTACGTAACCAGCTTATAGTATTTTTGAGTGCATATTATCTATTTATTTGATACATAACAGGAGTTTATATTCGTAATCAAAAACATATTATTCATGTATAAATTCTATTAATAAAAAAGAATATAATTGGATGTTTTTTTCTTTTTCAATTATAAAACATAATAAAGTCAGAGAATCAAGTACTCAGAAATAACAAACAGGTATTTTAGATTTTCGTATAATAAGCGATAGATGACGTATAAATCAAATGGATTTATAACATAAATGATATCTAACATTTAACGCATGCACATTATGTTCTATACAAACCATGTACATCAATGTACTACGAAAAATGAGCGATAGATGGCAATAAAACAAGTATAAAGATAACTACGCTTCGTCATACACTGAACATTAAATATTTCACATTAAAAATCGATTAGCTACTCATTTACACATTCACGTTAGCACTTATGGAATATTGTTAACATCTATACAAATTTTTAATCAGCCTTGCTTGTTACATTTGAAACAAATATTACTGAAAAGTAAGTGGAAATAACAATTCATTTTTATAAGTCCATTTACTAATCTACGAAACTATTCTTGAAATGCAGATCTTTTACTTTCTCAAATTTGGGGACCCAGAAAATATTTTCTACGCAAAAAAATACAATGTAACTAACTATACATATTAAACACCATAAATAAACGAATATCGATCCACTTATACAGTACTGAAACCTATTTATGGGTCGCAGGACTCGAGCACGAGTAACTAAGCCGATTATAATATTCGAACGACAGCAGTCGAACAGCGCCCGTACCGGACTTGTTAGCGAACGGATCTAAGTTCCCCTCGTTATAACTCACTAACTCCACTGTATGTTACGTGTAGTGCAAATTGTCAAGATTTTAAAGTTCACATCTCGAGATACACAGGAATAAAGTTTTCATATATTAAATAGATACGACGATATAGAATCTTGTATACCTATCTATATATGTGAAAAAATACCTGACTTACTAACACATTAATCTTAAATTATCACGGCTTAAATTATTATGAAAATTTACATGCGGATACATTTTACACTGTAGGTGAGCACTAAGAAAGGATTGTTTAAAATACAACTTCTGACGTGGAGAAAAAAGAGGTGAAATTTTATATGAAAATTCGTCATTTTTATGTCAATTAGTTATTCTTTTATACATACAGATATAAAATTAAGAGTTGAAAATAATTACTGAATACGAAACATGTGCAATGCCGCGGAAAACTACCAATTTATATGCAAATATGTTACATATATATTTTCGTTCTGTTTGTCAGCTGATTCTGTTTATTTTTTGTTTATGAACATTTGCCGCTCTTTAATATTATTAAAAATAACTGCGAACATTTTTTTTTTTTGACGTCATGGATTAATCAATTTGTTTATAAGTCACTGTTCGACATACTTCACGGTCCATACGTCTTCAATTTATAAGTTACTGAAACTTCATAAACTCTTTGTCTCGTAACAATGGTTTTGTAATTTTACGAAACTTACCTCTTTTGTAAGTACTAATTGTAAATACATTTTTACTGTATTTTATCATAGCCCTTGCCAATAACCATTTTACCAATTTTAAATCATCTCTGTTAGATTTTATTATTACTAAATACACAGAAAACCGTAATGTGAAGTATGTGGTGTAAATACTCTTATTACTCTGAAAATTCTTTTGTCTCCCTAGTAGTCCGGTGAAGCTGTTAAGACCTTGCTGGGTCAATAGCGTAGTCATTTCGAAAAAAAAAAATTTTTGTTTCCCTGTAAAAGTCTCGTTAATCGGATTAGTAATTCTAAAGATGAATGGTGTTAAGTAACAAACACTATTATAGATAAGGTATATAGATAAGCCGATATCTATTTAAGATGTATAAATAAGTCCATATCAATCAATTTAAGATGATCCCTTAACACGTTTTGATTGATGGACTGAGTCTGAATAAATTCATTGCGAATTATCGTCATGCGAAGTTAATAAAAAGTAGGAGAAATTTTTGTCCATATTTTCATTACCTATATATAAAAACATGATATATTTTTTAAGTATTCGATTGTTTACCAAAATAATATATAAATTTTTGTATGTATTTTATGAGCTGACATACGTCGTCGTTATATCGTCCGATTGAGATGAAACTTTGTGCATTTATTGTTTGCACTTGCGCGAAGGTTATAGGTATATTGGTTATTGGAAGGTTATTGGTAGCGCACGTGTCGTACCGGCAAATGTATCTATAAGTGCATTTCTGCAATTCTAAAATACTTTGTAACCTTTCAACATAATAATTGATTGAAGAAGGCGTACTTTGCGGAAATCTGTCATTAAATATTATAATATTTACAACGGGTCAATCGCCGTAAGGTTCAACCAAGAAACACGATTTTAATTCTTTCTTTTTATTGTTTTAGAAAAAAGACTCTTTCTTTGTAGTGAGACGTAGTAGTGGTCAATCAAATCCAGGCGGAAGTGCTAAATAACATCCATAGTTTGTAGTCCGGTGAAGCTGTTAAGACCTTGCTGGGCCAATAGCGTAGTCATTTCGAAAAAAAAAAAAACATCCACAGTAATATTTTCAACATTATCTTAATTACTACCAATTTTTGTATTACTATATTATTTGTTTCCATTTTTATAGACCCTTGTTGGCTTATAAATAAATAAATAATAATTATTATTGACAAATTTTGTCAAATGACAACCATTTCTGGTTGTAATTGTGAATATTTGTCTTTTGCGCTTTCACCCCTTACCTACTTTACCGATCATATTGAGATTTTATATACATGTGAGAACTACAAAAAGGACATACTGTACCTGTAATCTAAAAAAAATATTCTGTCCTCGCAAGATAAGTCATATCTACATTAATGCAAGTGAAACTGTGAGTAAATCAAGTACTTTTATAAATTGTAACCTATGTACAAGACATATCACTGCAAAGTTTAATAGAAATCCGTTCAGTAGTTTTTGTATCAAATACAAAGGAACGAATATTCACACTCACAAACTAATTATATAAAAATAAGATTACTTCCTATTTAAAAAAAAAGGTACGAATTAATATCGTTAGGAAATCTTTAACACTGTAAAAATATCCTGTTACGTGAAGTAGAAAATACATTACCATCGATCGCCATAAACTGACAATACAGAGAATCCTCACTTGAGGCTTCCACAATAAATGTTAAGTGCCCCCTTCCCTTCGTAATCTTAACAGTTACGTGAGGTATTAAGAATTTAGTAGAAACACAGAGGGTCGCGTCATCGATTCCGCGTCAGGCTCGTGCTTTGTAACCCCGTTTATATTAGCCTTGATGCTTTCCTGTCGAAGATTTTCATCGCCCATAACACTATTGGAACGTATATTACCAAAGGTTATTTGTACAGTTTGGCGACTTTAAAACTTAATATATGCGTGTAATTCTTACCGGAAGGAAGTAATTGTTCTAGGTTCCCCAAGTAAATGGCGACGACAATACACTTGAGAAAATATTAGTCATTATGACTCGATTTAATATAAACAGTTTTGACATAGTTATTTATTTGTCTATGAGTTAAATTTTAAATATTATAGTGGATGTTACTTTGTACTTCCACCTGCAAAATTGTTTGGCTACTACCACTTTTTTTTTTCGAAATGTCTACGCTATTGACCCAGCAAGGTCTTAACAGCTTCACCGGACTACTAAAGCGAGCGCTTAAGACACTCAGCCGATTTTATTTTGGCAACCAGCTCAAGAGTGCACGGCACTCCTCGGCTTGGCTGTTGCCTATTGCATGCAAAATCGCGACCTATTTTAGCTAACCTAGCTAACTATTCATATATGTATGAGTTATTGAAACGTATATGTGTACCAAGCATACACGCCTCAACAACTCTTCCATATATTTATTATCGGAAAATTGAGAGTTTTTCAGTTCGATAAGGGAAAAAGTAAACCCTTCCACTTACATGTGTAAGCGTGTAGCGTGCACGTGTGTGGGGCTGATCGTGTAGTGTTGTAGCAGTGATGTATATTTGTGTGTCACCGTATCGCGCAAGCAACGCACTCAAGGGCTCCCTACCGAGGGATCGAACCTAGGCTTGAGCCGCTGCCGTGGGAGGCCTAATCGGGTAAAAGTAATGGCTACTACCACCTCTCACTACAACAAAAGACGTTTGATTCTAGAAAGTGAACTTAAACTTCCTGAAAAAGTAACTCTAAATTTCTTATTATTACCCTGGCACAACAATAATATAACTAATGCCAAATACAATAAAGTACGATAGATAAAGTTCAAAGAATATTTACGTCATACTTCTCAACAAATGACAATAATACAGAATATTTAATAAATAATTCCATTACGATGTCGCAAGAATTCGAACATACGCCTATAGTTATAGTGTCCACACTATCAACTGAGCCAACATTGCTTCAAGATGGTAACAGGTTAAGCTTAGAGAGAACTGGTCTTCTAAGGCAGTCTTCGACAACTGTTCAGCAGTTTAAAATAGTGCCTAGTCTAGACTACTCAGGCAGGTATTAAAACAAAGCGTACTACCAATCTAGAATTTATTTACGATGATTTACTTCATCGATATCTCAGGCTCATTGTAGGAATCTAAATGAGTATTCAATTATACCTCAAATTAACAGTGAGTCTACCCATATTTAAATTAACATTAAATTTCATAAATCCAAACGGTCTTTCTATGATTTAAATTGTTTTCTAAGATGGTATGTAAAAAAAGGATAAGTATGCAATTCATTTCGTATTTTTATTATTTGTTACTATTATTATTTATTGTGATTACTGATTTAAGTATAACACATAAGATGTTTTATAAATATTCTCCAGGTGGAAATATCAATATATACACGGGCAAATATTTGTAACGATTGGTTGAATAATACAAAAGTTAATGTACTACAGCTCCATCTATTAACTAATTCCAGTAAAACAAATACTGTAAAACCTTTTTTCGTGAAAAAATGTCCCACGTCCAATAACCATCGCACTCTAATTCGATTCCTTACGGAATCGAAACTCGCGTATTTTACGTTCGCTCTCGAGGAGGAGCGCCTCTTCCGTGACGTGCTTCGTCGTGTCCCGACCGAAATCTCGGTCGAGGACATCACCCTCTCCCTTAAGGAGAAGAACTTCCCCGTGCGTGAGGTACATGGCATGTACCACCCACGCACCCACGCTCCCTACAATATGGTGCTTGTTCTCCTCGACCGGTCTCAGGAGGGCAAGGTCATTTTCTCGATCACATCTGTGTGCGACCTCAACGGCGTCACCGTTGAGCCCCCACGCAAGACCCATATTCCGTCGCAGTGCCATAGCTGCCAGTGTTATGGCAGTTCACCCTCTTTTAAATAAGTATTTAAAATTCGCGGGTCTCAATAAAATAAAACCACGCGGTCTACCTCTCTCGTTTTTCAACGCGAGGTCCCTCGGAACACAGCGCGATTTAGTAGCTGCCTTTTTTGCGATAGACAGATTGACGTTTTTCTCATCCAGAAAACGATGTTAAAACCGAGTATGCGTAATCCGAGAATTGCGAATTACTGTATAGTCAGGAACGACCGTGTCACCCGCGGGGGTGGCACCTTAATCTATTTTAGGCGTTCGTTGTACTGCATGCCGTTAGATTCGCCCGCGCTAACTCATATGGAAGTGCCAGTGTGTCGCGTAGGTATGGCAGGCCATTCTGATATTATTCTTGTCTCCGCGTACCTATCACCGAACAAAGAATTGCTTAAATCCGATTTACAGGCGTTGTTTCACTTAGGTGACTCAGTCATTATAGCGGGGAACCTCAATAGCGGGAACGTTATCTGGAACAGTCCGTGTACCTCTCGTAACGGGAGGATACTCGACGAACTAGGTGAGGCTCTCGCCTTTGACATCATAGCCCCTCCGGAACCCACGCACTAGCAAGATCACTGCCGACCGTCAGTTTTAGACGTAGCGTTATTAAAAAATGTCGCGCTTCCTGTACGACTCATATCAGTCGTACACGAACTCGACTCAGATCATCACCCGGTTGTATTACAATTAGGTCAGAATTCTGATTTCAGCCCGTCGCCGATCAGAGTGGCCGATTACGCGAAACTCCGTGAATATTTTAAAAATAATCCGTCGTCTAGTAGTTTAGACAGGATTCCGGACGTGTTGGTGTCTAAAGCCGACGCGGATTCGACCATCGATTCCCTGGTTGATTATTTCCAGACCGCCGTCAGGGAGACCTCGAAAGAGGTACAAGCGGTGAACGAACGCCGTTTTATATTCCCTGACGACGTGAGAGCATTGATCACGGAAAAGAACGCCGCGACTCAAGCTCACGACGCTTACCCGTCTGCAGAGAACCGCGAACGCTTACGTTTCTTACGGAAAGCAGTTAAGTCTCGTATTTCTGAAATCCGGGGTGACAGGTGGGACATGTTTCTGGAGGATCTCCAGCCGTCTCACCTGTTATTCTGGACCCTCACGCGAAAGTTTAAGTCAGATACGGTCATTCCAATGCCTCCTCTAGATAGAGGCCCCGGGTTGCCTCCCGCGTTCGATAACACTAATAAAGCAGAATGTCTCGCCGCGAGTTTAGAGAAACAGTGTTCGCCAAACATTAATAACACTGACCCTTCCAATATCGAGTTAATAGAATCAGCCGTAGAGCATGCACTCGCGTCACCTCCGGTGGATACCGTCACCTCGATCACATTTGATGAAGTTTCGGCCGCCATCAAGCGTCTCAAGCCTAGGAAGTCCCCAGGTCCCGATGGGATCAGGAAGGAGGTTCTGAAGCTCCTTCCTGACCGCATCATAGCTCTATTGGTCTGCATCTTCAATGCGGTCATGTCCCATGGTCATTTTCCAGCCGTCTGGAAGAAGGCCGTAGTGATAGGAATTCACATGTCCACAAGAAAGCTACGCTTCCCGATAGCTATCGCCCCATCAGTTTGTTTGATACCTTAGGGAAATTTTACGAGCGGCTCCTTCTGAACCGTCTCCAGGTTACTCTCACCGATCGTAATTTAATACCACCTGAGCAGTTTGGATTTCGCGCCAAACATTCTTGCACAGATCAAGTACTCCGCCTCACGGAGTACATTTTTTTTAATTTCAATAAAGATCTGCATCCGAATCCGGATCCGCCCGTGAAAAACACTAATCCGAAACGTACAATAGCAGTCTTTTTCGATGTCACCAAGGCCTTCGACAAGGTCTGGCACCAAGGGCTCATATACAAGCTAAGTCTAGCCGGTATACCCGATAGGTTAGTTCACATCATCCGTGATTATCTCTCCGATAGAACCTTCCGTTTTAGAGTAGACGGCGAACTTTCATCGCCCCGTCCGATACGCTCAGGTGTGCCACAAGGCTCAATACTCGTGCCCACCCTCTTCAACCTGTTCATCAGCGACCTACCTAAGCTCCCGGGAGTTGAGGTAGATTGTTATGCTGATGATACAGTTATCTACACTTCTGACTGGCGGCCGGATCACCTCAGGAATCGCATCGAAGAAGCCGTTAGCACACTCAGTGATTGGTTTCTTCGATGGCGTATAGCTATCAACCCCGAAAAGAGTGCCACGATATTCTTCGATCCTAGGACTCACGATAATAATTTAAAGCCCATAAGGCTATACAAAACCGAGATACCTTGGACCACCGAGGTCAAGTATCTTGGCGTTACACTAGACAGACACATAACATTCGATTCTCATATTTAGAGAGTGCGAAACAAAGCCGCTATGGTCTTGGGTCGCCTTCATTATTTACTTTGTCAGAAGAGCAAATTGTCCCTCAGACATAAGCTCACATTATATAAGACTTGTATCCGCCCGATAATGACGTATAGTTGTCCGGTCTTTGCCCACGCGAATAATTTTGAAAAGCTTCAGATTCTACAGAACCGGGTTCTGCGTAAAATCACCGGTGCCCCTTGGTACGTTCAGAAGGCGGATCTCCAGAGACCTGGAGATGCCGTCCATCTGGACGTATATAAAATCACTTATGAGTAGTTATTTCGAGCGATCCGTGAATCATCTCAGTCCGTTAGTGGTATCCGTCGCAAACTATGAACCCGTACCCAACGCTGGGCGATATAAAAGACGTCCGCGACACATTTTTACCGACCCTCCTGATGATATCATGTCAGCGAACGATCAGTACCAGCCTGTCCCTCGAAACAGAGCGTGCTCATGCCCACGCCCGCGTAACCACAGATCGCGCCGCCGTAGTCTGGGGGTTAACTTCGCTCCCGCATACCCGATTAGGCCTCCCAAGGCAGCGGCTCAAGCCTAGGTTCGATCCCTCGGTAGGGAGCCCTTGAGTGCGTTGCTTGCGCGATACGGTGACACACCAATACATCACTGCTACAACACTACACGATCACCCCTACACACGTGCACGCCTACACGCTACACATTTTGGTCGAAGGGTTTACTTTTTTTCCCTTATCGAACTGAAAAAACTCTCAATTTTTCGATAAAAATATATGGAGGAGTTGTTGAGGCGTATATGCTTGGTACACATATACGTTTCAACAACTCAAACATATATGAATAGTTAACTAGGTTAGCTAAGATAAGTCGCGATTTTGCATGCAACGGGCAACAGCCAAGCCGAGGTGTGCCGTGCACCCTTGAGCTGGTTGCCAATATAAAATCGGCTAAGCGTTTTACGCACTCGCCTTAGTAGTCCGGTGAAGCTGTAAAGGCTAAAAAATTAAGGCCAATAGCACAGTCAGATCGAGAAAAAAAAAACTTATTTTTCATTTCTCCATACGAGTTTTCGAACTCTTTCTTTCGTACAAACCTTGTACTGAAAATTACACAAACACAACAAAAAAGTATTAGACAAATAAGTGCAGCCGTTCTACAGTGTTACGCTTAAATTTATTCGGCAATTGTTTTTTTTTATGTATATAAATATACATAGAAAGTATATATATACATATTACAACTCCCATCCCATCGTATAAAATTTTAATTCGTACTAACAACACAGGTTTCAATGTGCCAACAGAATTACATACATAAACAAGCGGCCAACATCCCCCAACAAAGATCGCAATTTATCGGGGGGACAGCAGACACATTAAAACGAGGAAAAAGTTGAATAGGTACCGGCAGTCGTGTAGGTATTTTCGAATGAAGTGAAATCGCTGAAATACGTGGAGCTATTACGGAAAAATTCTATAAAATATATTTTCGAGTGTAATATCATTTCCAAATATAAATATTCGTATTTTAGTTTTTATGTATCAAAAATACATATGCATCTAAATATAATTAGTTTTTTACAAAAGTATACTAGCAACTGACAGCGACTTCAATCGTGTTTTCTGATATTTCAGCCTTTATTATATTAAAACATTAAAACATATTTTATGATTTTATTATTATAAGTATTAACTACTGAAAACCTTAATCTAATCTATCAAGTTTACAATAATATAAGGCTTTTTTCCGTTTGTGAATTAAATAAGAAGAGACCAACTAAAACATTGTTGCCGTCATTTTCGTGTTCAATGAATTTTATGATAAATATTTATATTACAATTTAGTGTATAAAAAATAAATGTACAGACAAAAGTACATATGAAATATAGACATTAACATTTGTATAGAAAAAAACTTAAGTACATTGTAATTGAAGAAATGTTTATTTCACTTCCTTGGTAACCTGCTTACTAAGGTTTATTAAATGGATAATCATATAGGTATAGAGCCTGCAAATTGAGGACACCTTTCATCTGAACTAAAACAATTAATTTATTCTTGGATTTTTACTTTATCCTACTATTTGGCACACAATATAAAGATATAAATGAAATTTCAATTTTTATAGAATAATGCAAAAGAGGATAAGGTTTTTCGTACCGTTGGTTAGCCCGTATATCTTAGCTCGTCAACGACATATTTCGTTGCAAGCATTGCCTTTACACGCAAACCGTACGTACACGCGAATATCGTTCAAGTTGATATATGACAAGCTCTTGCTCGCTGTTAACTTATGGAGTTCCTTACACGATCATAGTGATGTACAAAGCCTAGTCAATATATATCGATAAAGAATTAAACTATATTTAATATACATTACACTTCTCTGTTATCCAATTATGGGTATTATACATTAAGATTTTGACACAACTTTCATTTTAAAGTAATAATACATTTAACTTATGAGTAATGGTGAAGCAAACTACTACAAGAACTTGTTTTCTAATCATTACAAAGTAGACTAAATAAACACAATATATAACGTTATATCTTTCAATTCATTAGTGGCTCATGATGTTGCGTAGTAAAAGTTGTCTCTCATGCAAAGAAATATGTCACACACACACAGAAACACTTTTATTTCTTAGTCTGGAATTTATATGATTAAAAGTTAATATAGGTATACAAGGAGAGACTATGTCCCTCAGTTTATATAATTTGCCTAACATAGGAAGTAAATTATAAACATATAATATTTTAGGATATATATATATATATATATATATATATATATATATATATATATATATATTGTATGTAGCTCATTCAATAACTTATATATTTTGAAACGAAACCTTTTAATTATAAGAAATTCGTGTTCAGGAGTGCATTATTTTTTTCTAATTTTAAATTTATCATTTGGAAATTATCAATAATTATAGAGCACTGTTAAGGGCAGAACCTATTATTCCACAATAAATTAATTCAGATGTTTCGCCACAATTTAATCCATGTAATCCTTCACTATAATATCGCACTCTCAAGCTTATATGTCTGCCAGTCATTTTCTATATATATTTTACCATTCCAAAGATACAAAATACGTAGACCGTCGTCTCGACTTACATACTTTCTCTTGTCATGCCTTCAATATCATTCTAATTTAGAATTCTTCATCTGGCAATCACGAGAGAAGTCTTCTAAATTACTGTATACCTTGCAGTACGTAGAATAGTACGAATAGGTAACATTGTCTAAAGTACAGTATAGATGCTTATAATGAATAAAATTAATAATCAAGCGTAATAGTCATTTATCTTCAACGTTTTAAAAAGTCTACATTATTTTAAAGTCGTTCTAGAAAAATATATTATGTTCATAATAAAATATTATATCGATATGCAAACGTTCCCTTCCTTGTTATAACCACTTTACATTCAGCGCCTCTCAGGGTGGCAGCAAACGACTAATCTCTTGATATATCGTCGCTCACCTTCCCTCATCTGGAGCAGATCCCAAAAAGTGGTCCTTTATTACGTGGCGTGGATTACCACCCGTATAGGCTTTGGGTAGACCAAAGCCTCCGTAGTATTCCAGTATAATGAACCTCTCTTGAAACGTTAAGTTGTTACGTACAGTTACTTTATAATAAGAGAACTTTATATACAGATTTTTAATAATAATATCAAGATATTTGTAACATAATCTCTTATTTACATTTAAAAAGGGCATATTTTTAATTATTTCTATATAAATACTGATATATATACCTATATCGCTACAGCTACTACTACTAAAAGTTCTAGAAAGTTAAATTTACCGACGTTGCTTTCAGTTTAAACTCCTCCTATTCAAAATCAAAAGAAAATCTCATAAGGCTTGCGACAATCCGTCTCAAGTTTTCGAAACAAACACAAGTCGGTTATCTTGAGCCCGGCGGCTCTTCCCGGAGCAAGTTTGACAAAGCATTTATTGTTAGAGGAGAAGTCGCGGGATCCCGAAGCGGGCCGGGACTCGTACGATAACGAGTTCGTGTTAGCATAGACATTTCTAAGTATTTCAAAGTCTGAATACGGTTAGTAACACACAAAATACTACCTTATCTATAACTATCAACTGTCTACAGCCTTTTTCTCTCGAAAACAGTTTTATTGTTTCAATTGATTCATCTTAGTTGATCGAGATTAATTATGGGTTATCTGATACTTTTATTCAATATCTCCTAATGTTAGATGATGATGGGCTAAACCTAAAGAGGTTTATAGGTCCTTGACAACAACTTGAGGATCGTGGTTAGCCAGGTGATCTTATAAAAACACTTTATAAAATGTTATGGTTTCAACACGATATTTTTCTTAATTGAAAGTTCCAATTAAATCGCAAAGATTCAACCCTACATCGATCGATGCAACATCCCGAATACGTTGAGTCATCGTCGTTTCATTATTATTCACGATAACATGCAATCATTTTACCAACTCTACATAAACTCGGTTTAATTTTTTACCATAAGGACTGACCCTTAGAAAATACGAAAATACGAAAACGAAAATGTCCTCTATGTACCACGAAAAGTTTCATCAAAATCATTTTCTGAGGTGGTAGAATGACTCTGAAGCTATAACTGGTTTCAGCATGAATGAGTCGGCTCGTCCGGGGTAGTACCCCTGACCCACAGAAACACCGACGGGAAGTGCTTGCGTTGTTGCGTTTCGTTCGGTCAATGAGAGCGCTGTAGACCCACCTTCCCTCTTCCTTTCCGCCCTCCCCTTTCCACACCAAAACAGGCTGGTAACGCACTTGCGACTCCTCTGGTGTTTCTGGTGTATGTGGACGGTGGTGATCACTAAACATCAGGTGACCCATCTTTATTTGCCTCCTGTGCTATAAAAAAATCCGTCGTTTGAGAAATGATCACATGTAGTCAACATACACTTTAGTGGTATTTATATGTATTATGTATGAATTATTTATGTATGTTGCTACTTTCACTATTCTTGTAAATGACATCACATATTAGTTCAATTTAAAAAGAAATAAGGCTAAAAAAGCTTATTATTTACCATAGATCAAAATAAAACAGATATGTCAACACATATTAGTTTTAAAAAACGTCTCATGTGAGAGTAAATTGATTACAGTTTATTTTATAACTCGATTGATGTGTTGTAACTAAAAAAATTGAGTCATTTTGAAATATGTTTTTGGTCTTAACTATAAATATAGTGTAAATTGTTCAGAACTTACATATATATACATCTTGCGATTAAAGGATCTCGTCTAAAACTTTTTTTAAATACCAAGCCATCTATTTATTGAAATGTTGGTGATTTGCTGATTAATTAATAGTTATATATACCACTGTTATTATATTGCTGTAATAACAGCGGAATATATAATACTTATTTCTAGAATTCTAATGTAACTTTGATTATGAGATCATTTTTATCTTGTTACGTACTAAATGGTAGTATTCAACCAACTGAAATTACAAATACATTTTACCGAGAGATATAAGGAAAACTATGTTTTGATTAATATCTGATAAAACGGTACATATTTCGTTAAGATAGCGTCCCGATGACTGAGTACATCGCATTATGCTAAACTGCGGCCATTTCTTTGGGAACTGTTCGAGCGACCGGCTTTATCTGGTTTCATATTTCACAGGATACGCTTCTGTTTTGTATTTCGGACAGGATCGACGTCCGTATTTCACTGGTTTAAATTAGTAAAAAACGCAGGTCAAGACTAGAAGACCAACCACTTAATTGTATTAGTGTTAGTGTACGTTCAGTGCGTGCGTACGTCTAGCGAATTATATCACAATTCATAATATTTTAAGATTAAATATTATCTATGTTTTTTTATGAAGAGTATACAAATACTGCAGATTAGATTAGTAGACGTAAGTATTGTGAAATATGACTAACAGAAAATTTATAAATACAGTCTTCAAATCGTCGATAGCATGCAAAAAATGGGAAGTAGCACATTTTTTTATATACATTGTTTTTTTCCAACTGACTGCGCTATTGGTCTTGCGAGGCGTTTACAGTTTCACCGGACTTCTGTAGGATATTGTGACACTCAATCACGTTAAAAGGTACTAAGGAGAAAAGAAATCAGAGAAATGTTTGATAAATAGAGGACTCTTTAGTCCTCTATTTATTCTATTTAGTATCTTTATACTTCATCGTTTTTTTTGTTTAGCCCATTTATATATAGAAATTTTTTCAATAGTAAAACGACAGCAGAAATTACTATTTTTTATTTTATTTTTGGCAACCAATCTCATAGATTATTACTGTTATTATCGAGTACATAATAATATTACAAGCGTTTTGTGATAAATTAAATGCTCTGACAAAATGTCCCACACGTGAAAACTTTCCAGTAAGATTTTGTGGCATCTTAGGATTCATGATTCATGATATTACTCTCTATCACATGTGCAAAATATCTTAACTATATTACATACGTAAAATGCCACCATTATTATAAAATATAGGGTCAAATAACACAAGACTATGGATAAAATATAAAACCCACCACATGACAGACCAAGATCCCGCTTAAACCTCCCAAAAATTACTTAATATGGACTTATTGGTAGAGCCACGCTTAAGCTATCACTGGTTCCAGCATGAATGGTTCGGCTCGACCGGAGTAGTACCACATTCTCGCAGAAAACTGACGTGAAGTAACAATGCTTGCTTACGTTTCGTTCGGTCAGTGAGAGTGCCGGAGGCCCACCTCTCTTCACCTTTTCCCTTCCTTCCCCAACATAGGCTGATAACCTGTTTTTTTGCCTCCTATGATATAAAAACAAATTTAAAATAGCAAATTTGGACTATGATTTATTACGTACGAATTCACAGTGGCAGCACTGTTGTTCCTTTGTCAAATTGTTATGACTAATTCATAGCTGAGTTTACTATTCTGAAGGCAATTGTCTATTCACTTTTAAACAAATATTACAATTTCTTAGTTAGTTTTGTGATAATTATATCAAGTCATTAGCGTTTTCTAATGGTCTGAATAAACCCCAAGCGGGCTTCCTGCAATATTAATATCATACTGTGTTTTATTCTTGTCTGGTTGGCCTTAAGGAAATTATATACTGTATTGCCGTTGATCAAGCATTTTTTTTCATGGTATCATTAGTATTATACCTAAGAAATCGTAAATAAACATGCTATTTTTTTAAGTAAAGCTACTTATAGACTTTGGAATTCTTATCCGCAACCTTTCCTACTACTATTCAAACTCAACCGATAAAATCCAAAACACATTTAAAAGCATGTGATATATTTTGACACAATACTTATATTAAAGCTGAATTATAAATTCTAACAAGAATACATCTCAAAAATAATCATCAAATTATGTTCATAAAGCAGTAGAATAATTTAAAATTTCAGATAAACAAGATCATTGTGTCGCGTACAGCGAGTTTCTACTTCAAATCTGCTACGAGAATCCTTTTCATGGAAACGCCGGTTTAAAACCTCATTTAGTGGGACCCCGACGCTCCTACCACTTAAACGTTATGGCCTAAGAAAATTGTCGCATAATTTAAATAACTTCGTCGAGTCCTTTCCATTGTCTTCGGTTTCTGAGGCGACGACGAACTTGAGTGCATAAATCTTCCCGGTTCTCAAGAGCTTTTTCATTTTTGTAAAAGGTATTTACGTCTTGTCTATTTTTGGATTATTTCAAGGCAGCTGTCACTGTTATTAAACATAAAGCGATGTAATAAATGTCTCTGGCATTTAAAAAGGTGAACAACAGATTTTTTTCAGCATAGGTATACTTAATATAATGATTCGAAATCCTGAAGTTTAAATAAGGTGAAGCAATAAGCACGTAGTTAAACTAACTTGTATAAAAGGAACTGATTCAGAAACTAGTTTAGAAATCTTTTCCATATATCGGAATCAAAAATAATAACAAATCAAGATTGCTCACTTTATATCAAAAAGTCGAATCACTCGGTTCATTATAGGGTGCCAATCACACCGTCTTGAACGAAATCATAACTCAGCAAGACGCCAACCCCTCACTCTAAATCTTCAGGGATGCTCCATCCATTGCGTTTAATTATAGCCCGACCCCAGGCGTGCTCTTTTACCTGAAGATCGTTAATCTTTCTTAAAGATATATACCCTTCGAAAACCTTCGTTGCACACCCTCAGCGCTAATCGCTTCATGTCTCCTAGTGTGTTTCTACCGTCTAAGAATACTGCTTCAAGTTTACGCTGTTTTGGTTTCTACAACCAGGGTTGAATTGAAACTGGTTACAAGCATAACCTCGACAAAGACCCTGTTGATTATTTGGTATTAAATTTTGACTCATATAATTTTTTATTACCTTTACTAAAACAAATAATTACAGACATCTTCAATTTTTAACTATTAACATTATTACCGTAAAACCAATAATTGTAGATAACTCACAAATTACCCAAAATATTTAAATGTAAATAATTACATTAGATACTATATAACAAGACCTAATAAGTCTAAGTCTAAATAAATATAAAGAAGATTGAGATGTTCTGAGTGGCTGAAAATTAGCTAGCCATTTTTTTCATAAAAAAAAAATTGGGAACAGCGCTACCTGCAGCAATTATAATTAAAATCCATACAGGTTACCTCAAAGCATAAATAAAAACGATCAAGCTGTTAAAGACAAGAAGAATGACGGACACACGTATATCGAAACTTTATATATAAAGAATCTATAAAAATATTACTAATAATAGTATGTCTGTAATCATCCAGACAAATTATTCTATAGGCAGAAGATTATCGAAATCCATCTCTGTATTCAAATTGGAAAGTCTTTGAACTTTCCCCTCTCGAGATTAAGACAGCACACGGCTTTACGTGCTTAAATCCTTCAATACGACGTTTATGTTTATTGATTAGCGGGACGGTGGCAGCTCTCAATAAGCTCCATTAACCAATTTATATTTGAGTTGCGTCGGTGCAAAGTTTATGACGTCTCCCAGATTTGCTATCAGGTTAATTGAGTCTACCATAAATTCTAAATTTGGAGATAACGTAAGTTCTGACGTGGGCCTTTTAGAGAAATTGGTCGGTAATTATTTTAATGGCTGTGTTAGGGTTTTCTCGTAAAATGCTAACGTTGTAATTTGCCTTAATTGGTAGTGTAAAGATACATCTCAAAGATAGTGCAAATAAATAACTTTGTAATGAGCACTCTTTTGAATGAACAAAGTGGAGACAATGAGTAGCGTATATAACAGGATCGCAAGTAGTATCCACATGCTGAAAATCGATTGAATTAATACATTAAAAAGTGGCTTTTATCGTGCAGTTAACAACCCTACATTGGCATAACAAAGCCTTTTTTTATTTATCTTAATTTTAAGTTAGTTGCTATATTTTCTCTGATATTTTACCGGTACTAAATTGCTCGTTAAGTTTAAAAAAAATGTACTAGTTATCTTTTTATTGTACTCCTAACTAAAATATGTTTCAAATAAGAAGATAATTGTCAACGCGCCATCTTGCTTCACATTTCGCATGAAGGGCAGTGAAAAATTTGCTTGATACAGTGTATCAAGTAACTGGTTACAAAATAAAAGTTTATATTTTTACTAAACTATTATTACTAAGAAACGTTGATACCGGCGGTACACTAAATTATAATAAAGACGAAATGACTGCCCCAGTTAATAGTACTGTGAACGTAGATGAGTTTTCGTCATTTTAATCTAATATAGAGTAATGAAATAGATTTTATTCACTCTTAGATGCATATTTAAATACAACGGTCGTTCATCTTCTTATATTGTAATTTTAATCGATTATTATCTCTTCAATATGTATTTTTTTGTTTTTGTTACTAGCAGTACAATTTTGGTTAATAGTGGGTCAAGTTTATTGTGATTATCTTCTGATCTGAAACGCATTACTACACAAAATATTACTTTGGTACAATAAATACAATGTAATATGTGATATTAACAGAATTCTTCTATCCTCCTAAGGTCCAAACTATATTGATTGAGATGAGCCAGAATTTTACTTCCATTACGTTTATTACATTACTTACATTAAAAGCCAGAATTGAATGTGTTTTACATGTTCCGGCCCCCATTTTTTAGTCTTTCTTTTTAATGAAAAATGTATCCAATATTTTTATCTCTTGTTCATTTTAATGTACTTTAGGCATTTCGGTGGTTCAGAGTTTTAAATAAACGAATATTTTTAGACAACCATTCGTTGAATAATATGGCAATAATCACAGAATTATGTAATATCACAGTTGGCGTGAAACCTTGAATGGACATCACATTTAAAGGTTATTTTTCAACACTGGTCCTGAATAAGATAGGAAAATAAATTGTAAATGAAGCTATTATATATAGATCTTATGAGGCTATAGTACCAATAAGAACGTCGTGTGTGTTAAATAAAACAGCAACCTACGCTCTCGATGTAACACAATTTTCTATCGAAACCTAAATCTTCCTTTAAATAATAAGTGATTATTGTTATAATTATTTTTAACGCTTAAGATACAAATAGTAATGTTTGTAATCTTTGATACAAGCCAGACAAGAGCTGTATACACAGTGTGGTCACTACGAGAACTAAGTAAATACACCCGAAGCCCGTTCGCTTTTCAATTAAGTCTAGAAATTGTTTGAGTACAGTACAGCTATACCTGAATACCTTTGATGCTCTCTCATACTCAACCATTTGTATTTTGCTTTTGATATCTGCTAGGAATTTAACAACGTATTTACTTTTGTGAGATAATTTTAATACTTAAACATTTTACAGCATACCTTCGGAATTCTGGGATATGGTGTAAAAAATAGAAAAAGAAAACAGATGAAAGGACGTATTCAGGGTTTAAGTTTTTAAGCATAGATTTCTGGTTTCAATACTTGACTATAGTAGATAATAAATCTCAAGTTTAGTCCCTAGACTAGTTAACTTCACATACATAACAAAGATTTCTGAATAGATTCCAAACCAAAGTCCTTTTTTATAAAAAAATATTTATTTCCGTACTTATTGCTTATTAAAATTTAAGTAGTGGAAGCTTGTAGTAATTAATGTGAATTCGTACAAGCTACCAGCAATTTAGGATGGTACTTACACTCGAGGCTAGATTGTAGCCTGAACCATTGACGAAGGTTTATTGAAGCTGACAGTTCAATGACCAATGCTTGCGCCTTTCATACGTTTCCTAACTGACTTGCTTAGAAGAACATTAGTAAAATTTCATAAATTATTTTCGTACATCGTGCATTTTTTTATTTAGAGATAACCTATTATTATGCGTTCCTCCCGCCACAGAAGAGGACGAGGTTAGCTTAGACCGTATCAACAAAAAACCTAACATCACCTGATGTTATGAAACATCACCATGCGCTTAGCAATGCTAACAGCTAGCACTGTTAGCTCCTCAAACAAAACTCTTCACTAAGCTGCTCGCGATCGACTGGCTTCCTTTCCACCTCAACGTGTGTGGTAGCTTTAATGATGACTTTTGAAGGGGATTTTCTTTCGCCTACTTTTAGGCACACTCATCTCAGATTCTCTCTCGATCACTGTTTAAAGAAGTTGTTTTCCGAAGTCCTGAGTTCTAGTAAGAGTGAACGAATATACTTCAGGAATGGAGTTAATCGACGGGGATAGTGATGCAACACGTCATTCAGCACTTAACCCGTGACAGTAAATGCGTGGTGAGCTTATCCTTCGTCTGTACTAGACCCCCTTAGATGACCAAGGAATTACGGTTGAAAAAGCGCTTTTAAGGATAACAGCCGTCGGACATATCTTACCCGAGAGGCATCTCATGGAAGTTCGTCATCGCATTCCTCGCTTACTAGGGCTGTTATTAAGGTTTTGTAATTTGTAATTGTGTAATTAATGTCTAAGAAACTATTAATTGACTAATTATTAAAATTGTAATAAACTCAATTAATTTGTAAGTATAATATAAATTAACGCAAATTTGTTTACAGATATAGATAATTTGACGAAAGATTTGTTTATAACATTTTAACAAACGCAGTGTGTACTTATTCAACGAGTTTTTTTAGATGTATATATTCCTTACACATAAATAATCTTAGACATTAAGTATATAGTGCAGTAGTGTAAATTAAAAACTGCACTTGTTTTATAAGTCGAATTATAAACCTAAAAGCAATGCAATAAGAGCCACTTAGTGGCAAGTATCTTCAATAATAATTTTACAGATCAAAGCACGATTATTGGAAACTCCCTGGAAAGAAAACAAAACTGTGAGAGTTCAAAAAGAGTAAATATCTTCATAATTATTAGGATTTATAATGTTCGTAGCGTCTAAATAAATTTAAGATATTTTTATAGCATCATTTTAATGTAAATGTAAATATTTTCAGACGAATAGTACCTCGAGACTCGAGAGAATACCCCTTGAACACGTCAAAAATGGTAACATTTCTTCCGTGCACCGTGGAGCATGACCACATTGTCACATATATTACTCTTGACTTGCCCTTACTCGCCCCTTGTAAATGTTTGAAACGATACGAAGCTTCATATTAGACTTTACGCGCTTGCATAAACTCTACACAGCCTTAGAGTTCTCTGAAAATTATAACCTTAATAGATTTTCTCTAAATGGTTTTTTCAGGGGACTACAGTATGGGGTTCTTCAAGAGGGAAGTAAACAGTTTTTAAAGAGACGCCAACATGCATATTTTTAGTTATGTTATCTGGGGCACAAGACAACTAATGCAGCGGATATCGGTTATTTTTCATAATGTACAAATGTTGTTGATTGTTGGTTCCAATAAATAAACGTAAATAATTATAATGTAAAAATTGAGTAATTTTTTTTTAATACCTTCGTTTTTGTAAGCGTTTAAAGGCTGTGGTGGCCTCTTACCATTAGGCGGCCCATCTGACACCATCATAGCATAAAAACATTAAAAACCAGATATTAGGTACACCACATGTTTTGAACATAAAAAACACAAAAACCAAATTTACAAATCTGTAAGTTTTAATTTGTGTCCTAAGGAATACGTTTTGCGGAATAGTTGCTATTATTATCTACTTATATTATAATTATTTATTAATTTTAAATTGTTAATTAATTAAGTTTAAGTTACTTATAAGATTTTATAGTGATTCTTTGAACAGTTTAAAGTAGAAATTGTATTTTTATAGTCATAAATACTATTACAGTTCAATAAAAATACTATTTTGTCTTTCTTTTAATAATTTATGACGTAGTTAGTTTTCATCTAAATAAAAAAATAACGTACAATTCTTAATCTACATTTATTAAACTAATCGTTTAAAAAATACATAAATCATCTAAATCCTTGTTTAAACATCTTTAAAATTATATTATAACTGCAATGAAATTTAGAATTGAACTACTCTGAAGACTTTGTGAAGGTTGTAGGCTATATTTGTATATATTTTATTTATTTGGCTTTACTTGTAACTAATTAAATAGCACCTTTAAATGTAACTGTCACACTTTTATACTTAAGGATCTTGTATTTCTTCCTCTCGTTTTTATTATAAGTGAACGGGACAGAAATGATATATGAAGCTGGAAAACTATACTAAAATATAATGGCAAAATCATCTGAATCGTTGGCGCTAAATGTCCCTAAAACGGCTAATTCGCACAATCCACAAACCACTTGTCATGAGACGCGTCGATTATCGTGACCGCATTCAAATCTGAACCGTACCTATTCTGAAATATACTTTAAAAGTATCGTTTACTTTGTTTTTGTCTATACTTTCCTATTTTCTAGCTTTATTCTCATCCGGGTATGAATACCAAAATATACACCTATTTGTATATACATACGTAATTAATGTCTCTATAGCTATTGAAATGAATTATTTCAAAATAAGAAAGCTTTTTGTATGCGTTCCTATTAAAATCTCGAACAAATATAAAAACAATGAATGATTATTATTGAGTAATTGTTTCAGAATAAGCCTTTGACAGGATGGATCGATTATCAGGATTGTCCGGCAGCGCTAGTGGACCGTCTGTCACCGGTATTCCAGAGCTAATCCGGCACGAGCAGCGGGAACAGGCACACATACCGATATGTCAATTAGGATATTGGATGCGCCAACATACTGTAGAGGACATATCACTTTAAAATCCGTACAAATTCGCATTGAATTATTGAAGTAATCGATAATAACATTTTACGAAAAACGTTTTTTGTTAAAAAATTAGGATTTTTATGGACATAAAAATATTAAAAGTAGTTTTCGAACGAGTTTCGAGTTGATTGGTAGAAATCGTCACGTAAAGAAAAAGCGTTATGCTCTCTTTATGCGATTTTCTATATCTCTTTCTATACATGAATGTGCATTCTTTGTATGTGTTTGTGCATTTTATTTTTATTTATTTAACATTTTAAGTATTTTTTATGAGTATGATAACATTGGACAAAAGAAGCTATTTGAAAATTAAAAGAACATGATTATATAAAAAGGCGACTTAAAAAAACTATATTATGTATATTTTGTGAATAAAACAATAAATCATAATAGTAATTTACGTATCTTAGATTTGCTTTCCTATCGCACGTAAGTAAATATTCCGCTACACAGAGTTGACAATATACTATTCAAAGTCTAATTGGATTCCGTGTACACTCAGACAGCCTAAAAAATATGCTCATTTGAAATTCCAATGCAATAGCAGACGTGCCCTTTTTATAATCCCATTCGGTTGCACTCCGAGAACATTTCGATTAAGAGGAAAAAACGCAGTTTACAAAAATTATGGCCGTTTGAATGTTGCTTATTTACACTAAACATGTGGGTATGTTTATTCTGTAATTCTACTGCACATGGCTTTATCGTGATGTTGAAATTTAACTTAAAGTATTTAGTATAAATCAGCAATAGGTAGTTTGTTTATCATTATATAGTATTAAAGAAAGTCCCTTACTGTGTCTGTCTGTTAGTCTGTTCGCGATAAACCCATAAACTACCGAACGGATATTCATTCGGTTTTCATCAGTGGATAGAGTGATTTATGAGGAACGGTTTGGTATATCATTTGTCAAAGATTTTTTTTTATAATAAGTGTGGGACAAATTCAGGCGGGCTCTCCAGTTTCTACTAATTTAGACGTTCTCTTGACATGTGGTATACATTCTAAAAAAAATTATTACTTACCTATACTTTGTAAAATAGTCAGGGATAACTTTACTTTAAAAGAAAACTTTTATTTTCTGTTACATAAACGTAATATATTAAGCGCCTTCTTATTAGAAGTTTTGGAGAGATTTTGTGCAAAAACAATAAACATACTTGAGCATCTAATCCACAAGTAAATTTTTTGGATACATCCTATTGTCTTCATGAGACTAAAAGACTTCGAAGAATTTATCAATAAAAATATTTTAGAAGTCTACCCTAAATTGTCTACATTACTCTTTACATTAATTTTTAATTTTGTTTTTACTACTTCATACGTTTATATTCGAATGAGCACACCGTTTTCTCCCTTCATTCCCTAAGAATGTATAAACTCCTCTACTCAAAAGAATAGTTCAGTCGACGAAAATTTTATAATAGAAAATCAAAACATTGAACCATATTAAACTTCCGAATCCTATTCATTTGCCATATCAACCGCAAACTAAATCCAGAATAGTTGAACGATACGCGTTCAAATGTGCAATGGTGAACATCCGATACATTCAGAACGGGAGACCAGGCCGACGCGACGCGGTGTCTGCGATAATGTACGTTGAATAAATCATGTGACGGTACTACGAATAGCACAAACCACACCAAAGTATGAGCCTGCTACAATACTTCTCTATTCGATTTGTTGATCTGTTTTAAAAACTTGAAATTACATATATCCGAAACCGATTTATAACAAAGTTCACATACAACGTTGTTAGTAGATTTTAGAAAGCTGTGATATTTTTGGAACGAAATTCCTTAATGTAACTTGCAGTATACGTTGACTGATAGAAATCGTCATGTAAGAAAAAAGCGTTATGACTCACTACTTCCCATGTCCCCTCAACATTATCAATTTGTTTTTTACTGTATACGAGGTTGTACGTGCTTGCGTGTAACAAAATTCGAGCTGACAAGAATCATACGCCATGAGTTGTATAAAATTCAATTGCTATATTATGACACTTAGGTAAACTCTGTGCAATCCAAAATAACGGTGACTATCAAGAAATAGTCGTTGACGTTATACCAGCCTGCAAACAACTTGTCAAATCTATATACGGGTACAATCAACCCTGGGTACTCTGAGACGTGCTCTATATACAGATACACTCAATACTCGTTGACTCTAAAACGTGAGGAAATAGTTTCATTTTAACGAATTTATCATCATATACGTAGTAATAGCGAACTAGTCGGATAGACTCTGAGAGATGACAGATTCGGCCACAAAAGAGGACTGTTTTTATGCGATGAAAATGATTGTCAATTCCACAAAATCTCTATACAAGTTTGTATGTTCATTAGCTCTTTAATAATCATAATATACGATATACATATACGCCATATTTAATTCGCAATTTTATGACTGTTACAATTGAATGAAATCATTAAATGTTAAAAATTGTACTGTAGGCTATAATAAATTATATATTATTAATTGTCTCTCTGACTATCTGTGCATTTGTATGATTACAAATCGAAAACTATATAACTATTTACACGCTCCTGTTTATAAATCAACAATTCATTATTTGGCAAGTTTGCAATATAATGTAATGATTTATTATAATATAGAATAAAGTAAGTAAATCATAAGGTAAAAAGCAAAGTATGGAGACACGAATTATCCAATACATTGTGTTGCATTCAATCCACCGTGGCATTCAATTTACCCGAATAGTTTTGGTAATAAATATTGAACACAAAAAGCTTTAAAATCAATATCTGTACATATATTAAACAAACCAAGTAATATTTAAGATGCTTTATTAGAAAAACATTGAAAAATTTACAGTCCATGCGAGCGGAACTGAGGACGCAACTAGTATTATTAGTAGTATATATAGTAGACATTTCAATACTTTCTCCTTTAATCGAATTAACGTTAAAGCTTTTACAGGCAAATTAGGACATAAACAACTATATATAACAACGTACCGAAGTAATAACAAATGATTTATGTATCGATAATATTTTATTAATGCTATAAACCATCTCAAGCGGGTTCACATTGGACGGCTTTATTTAATGCTTCAAAAGATCAAATGCTTGTTGAATATCGTTGCAGAGTTATTATAAAAATAACAATTTGTTTATAGCACAAATAAAAAAAACAATCTTGGTTTATTTTACTCATGAAAGGATGTACATATTCTTGACACTTACTATCAAATATTATTATTAAATTATTAAGATCACTAAGTCTGAATTTTAATCTGTCAACTATAATTGAATAAAACTCCAAAACTACTGAACGGATTTTCATGTTGGTTTCACTAGTAGATACAGTGATTAATGAGGAACGTTAAGATATATAATTTGTATATATTTTTTATTATCAGGGCAGGACAACGTCTCCGGGCCCGCTTGTTATCTATAAATAATACAAATTAAAAGAAAAATGTCATTTATATTTATAGCACGATGTTTTCTAATGAGTTTCCAAAACTTGTTTACATGGTTGCTGATCAGACACACCAATTCAGGTCACTAATATTAACGTAATTGTTTATCTAATGAGCCTTGTCAAAAAAACTTTATATATGCTTAAAAACACCATCAGATAAAACTATTAAACCTTGAAATTATCTTAATTTATTTGAACGCTGTAAACGTTTGTGGTAAATCACCAAATAGTACTAGCAGAGTCTCGGCAGTAGATTATTGAAATTGTGGAATTATATTCGCTCTATATTATCTTCTATGGAAATCTGTTCACATTTTCAACAGCATCAAGCATTCAGGTTGTGATAGTATAGTATATTATATCACATATAGTATATATATAGTATAGTTGGTGATAACAGAAAAAAACAGCAGTATTATTTTAAAAGAAATGTATTACAACTACCCATACTCGCAGCTCCTAATGGACGAACTACATAATTGATATTCATTAATGCTTACTAAACATCGTAATTTAGCTAATACCCTGGCACATCATTAATTGCTATAAAAGTAGCCTAATTCAATTATTTTATATCATTGGAGGCAAACGAACTGGTGGAACGCCTGATGTTAAGTGATCAACGCCGTCCATAGACACTAGCAACACCAAGGGAGTCGTAAGTGCGTTGCGAATCTATGTTTGGAAGGACGGTAAGGGAGGGGCGAGAGAGAGAGGCGAGAGAGAGAGGCGATGGAAGAAAGGAAGAACACGAGTCTCCGCCGCTCTCACTGACCGAATGAACCACAACAATACAAGCATTGTTACTTCACGTCGATGTTACTGTTGGTCGGGTGGTACTATCCCGAGCGAGCCGACCCATTCATACCGAAATCAGCTTCAGCTTCAGCGTGACTACACCACTACTAAAACTTTGCGTCAAAATAAATAAACCCTGAAGTTATTGTGCCAAAGTAATAGATAAAAATGTTTGTATTACGCTTTGACTCTAATGGAAATACATGTAAATTAAGGAAGAAGCTCTTTATAGTTTTTTTCTTTTTGTAGACAACACACCAAGCTTGAAAATGGTAGTTTGTTTTATTAATCTCTACAGATAAATATTCCAGTGAAAGTTTCCTTATGCCAGAATATATTTTATTAGCTTCTTACAAGCAAGGGTGTCTCCTGTGGTCGCCTCGTCGTCGCCAGCAGCACTTGTAGACACTATGGCAGCTAAAATGAAACGATAATTTTGGTTAAGTACTTTAGAGCAAGTCTGCGAATCTACATCTATAACAAATCATGTTGTGAGTCTTGAACGAGACAACAATTACTGAATTCAAACTTAAGCCATAGAATTGACATAGAAAACGCTGTCGCCCAATTTAAGTTTTAAATATAATGAACAAAACCTTGTCTTATATTATTCGATAATTTTAGTATTTTTCATATGTATTTCAATTAGATTGAGTACCATAAAAGAAAATAACGTTTTTAAATATTGAATATCGACCTAGTGAAATAATGCCATGCATATTGCACAGTGACAAGGAGAACATGAATTTTTTTGATAGTACTAACTCCTAAACATATTTTATACCCTTAGTTGTCTTGTAACATATCTATACTAATACTAATATTATAAAGAGGTAAAGTTTGTGACGTTTCGACGTTGTAAGGGGTAAATCTCAGGAACTACTGGTCCGATTTGAAAAATTCTTTCAATGTTATATAGCTCATTTATCGAGGATGATTATAGGCTATCATCACGCTAAGACCAATAGGAGTGGGGCACCAATGAAGAATGTTTCAAAATCGGGGTTTTTCCTCTTGAGAGCTTCCGCTGCGTGTTAGCGTTAGCCCAAAGTAACTATTCCACGCGAACGAAGTCGCGGGCAGAGGCTAGTACATAATAGTAGTATAAAGAAAAAAAATCATAAGTTGAAAACAAAAAAAACTATTTTGTTTGTAATATACTTAATTGGTTGTTTTAAATATTAAAAATATCATTTTTAACAGTTTTAAGTTTCTGAAGTGGTATCATTTTAAACTTAAATTTCAGTAAATTTGACGTTACATCTTGCTCGTGTATTTTTCCAAAAACTTATTTTGTTTTCTTTTTCTACCGCAATGTTATGTTTTTGCGAATAAATAGTGTTGACTACATCATGAATTAATTAAATGTATTTAATTTAAAGCATAAATAAAATTTAAAACGTAAATAAAAGAATATGATAAAGTTGTTGGTGAAACACAAAATATTATTATTTGCACATGAATAATCGTGTAAGAGTAAATAATGTACTTGTTATTCGACTATATTCTTAAAAATAAGATGATATTTCTTTAAACTCTCTCAACATATGATAGAGGTTCTAATGAACGTGATACGTTAACTGGAAGCAGCATTTTAACTGCCCCATTTCGGCATCGAGCCTGTAATTGCCAAATTTATGGCGCCCTACTGTAACTTAATTGTGGTTTGCTACGGTGGCGTGTATCACTCGAAATTAGATTCAGTGGGAATGCGCAAAAGAGATGCCATTGAGGGTCTAGTTTATTCGTCAAAACAAGGTGAATATATTGTCAGATAAACATATTTTAGTCTGAAAACTACTATTGACTCATGCACTGATTACGTTGTTACAGCATACATTACTGTGTTCCTTTTGCTAATACATTTTGAAGCGATGATAGCCCAGAGCTTAGCGTGTTCGGACACCACGTTAATCGCCTATAGCTATATTCTGGCAGCTACACTTGAGGGCGAGTGTACCTTTTACGACCACATTGTAAGTAATTAACATCAAGTGAGATTGTGGTTTAAGGGCCACTTGTAAAGAAGACTTGTTAAAAGCTGACTAGCTAAAATCAGCTTTGATTTAAAAAGAACAATCGAAAACTTGCAGATGTTGACCGGCAGCTGTACTTCAAAGCCTTCCTTAAAGAAATCTTTGGACGTATTATTACATCAGACGTAAGGTTTGAATGTCTTATATCTTGAAATCTAAAGTTATTTTTCAAATATTACTTTCTCTTGTCCTAAGAATTTCAGGTTAAGACTCAAAGTCAAGTACAATTATATTTCCTATGTGCGGAAAAGACGGCAAGGGTAGGAAAAATCACACAAAGGGAAAAGCTCGCGTGGCGGAAGGGTCTTTATTGTAAAATTATGAATATATGTAGGAATACCCTAGACTCACCTAGTACCGGCCTTAGAGCCATTGAGGCTATCCGTGCGGTATTTAGAGACTGGGTCCAAAGGGAGCACGCTGTACTCACGTACAGGGTGATACAGATTATGACTGGGCATGGCTGTTCGTCAAATACTTATACCAGATTGTCGGGAAAGAACATTTGCCGAAATGCCACCATTGTGAGGAGGAAAATGACACAGCACAGCATACACTCGCAGAGTGCCCGGCGTCGGCGGAAGAGCGAGAAGATCTTGTGTCAACGATAGGCAACGACCTGTCCCTGCAAGCAGTTGTCAAGGCCATGGTCAACGATAACACCGCGTGGACAGCGATCGTCTCTTTCTGTGAGAGAGTCCTGAAACAGAAAGAGGTGGCGGAACGTGCCAGGGAGAGAGCTGCCGGTGCGTGTGTGACGCGTCGACGGGGATTTAGGCGAGGAAGGCGGCGCGGTGGAGGCGACTTCCACCAGAGGCCGCCCTGAGGGAACCTCCCATGTAGGCTACGTAGGAATCGGGGGGGGTTAGGTTTAGGAAACCTCTGGGTTGCCTACTTAGGGTAAGTAGGCAAAACCAGGGGTTAGGCGGGTATAGGGCTTGCGTAGGTAGGTAGATTGATTAGGGTTAGGAACGGTTAGGGCGGGGGATGTGTGGGGGATACTGGATAGGTATCCTCTGGCTTGCTTATCTACTCAGTGGGTAGGCAAGTCCAGGGATTGGAGGGCGTAGGGGTTTGTGTTAGGCAGGGTAGGATTAGGATCGTGGGGTGCGGGGGGGGGGATGCGTAGGTTAGCGTAGGCCGGAGGGGAACTTGGGGTGGCCCAGGTGGAGGAGGAATAAACCTCGGTAAAAAAACAACCGTGGAGTAGCGGCGGAGCGGGTGGCCTTTCCGCTGCCGACCGAACCCAGAGGGAAAGGGTTGCGTGGCGTGGACTCCCATTGCATGAGTTCGAGGAGCTGGGAGGAAGCTTTTAACAACCGGGTTGCCTCAGCTGGGTGCGGCGAGAGAAACGCCTGCCGCCGGGGGTGCTGCGGAGCTTGCTCGCGCTACCTCGGGACACTCCCATAGTGCGGCGTAGGTTGTCGTGGAGTTTTAGCCGGTTCAAGTCGCCATTTTCGGCCCCTCCCCTGCGTGACTCGCATGTGGGGGAGGGCGGTTCAAGTCAGGCTCCCCCCCGAGAGTTCTGGCATAGTCCATGAGGATTTTCTCTCCACGTTAAAAAAAAGGGGAGTCGCAAGTGCTTTGCCAGCCTGTATTGCAGGAGGAGGGGAGGAAGGGAAGAGGAGAGGGGAAAGTGAGGAGAGGTTGGCCTCCAGCGCTCTCACTGACCGAACGAAATGCAACAGTGTAAGCACTGTTATTTCACGTCGGTGTTCTGTGCGAGGGTAGTACTACCTCGCGTGAGCCAACCCGTTCGTGCTGAACAATAGCTTCAGCGTGGCTCTACCACCTACATAAATATAACTTTCTCTTGTCCTAAGAATTTTAGGTAAAGACTTAAAGCTATGATAAAGTCATAGTTAAGAATCGTATCAATTTAAAATAAAGTGTATTCCAAAATTCTGAAGGATTCATTGGTATAAAACAGGGTCTAAACCTGCGGCCATTGAATCGATATTCCGTTGATCAAAACGGTGGACCACCACAACTTTCAGCAACGGACACAGAAAATATTTCATTAGTGAAATATAAATTGCCAGCAGCAAAGAAAATATTCCAGTCTGTTTGGGTCGCCAAGTTCGGAACAATTTAAAGTAAAATATGCGCATTTATTTAATATGTGAATTTATTTACTTACAAATTACGTGCGATTGCTTTTACGTGAATATACTTTTAATGTTCCAGGAACACTCTTTTGAGAATTTTAATTAAGTAAATGGTGCTGTTTTAAGTTAATTTTAACTGGATCATTATTGCTTCGATTCCACGGTAAAACGTAACCATATATAGCTCAGACCATCTCTTAGACTTCCTTCTATATTCATGTGAAAATAACATTCATATACGTATATGCTTTCTAACATACAGACATGGAAAACTTTCAATCTTGTTGTACTATACAAAGAATTAAACAAATGTCTATTAAAAATATACGATTTAAAAGTAGTTAGAACACCAGAGACATGAGAATCCGTCGTCTGACGCGTTATTAATGACCATTGTATGTACTAGCCAGTCAAAAACAAGTTAAAATGTCAAAACTATAAACTTGCTTACTTACATTCGAAATACTTGTACGTTATAGTGAGGCACACATATGTGAATCACTAGCTCATGCATATATTATTTGTTTAGGTAGTTTGTTTATCTAAGATCTAGTACCTGGGCGACCGAGCCTAGCTCGGCTCTTTAAAAAAACATTTTTAAATTAAATTAAACTGTTAGGTTTTTCTCTCTATCTATATCTCTCTTATAATTATAATTTTTTTTATTAGTATAAGCTGTCAGGCTTACCTTACAAAATTAGCATTCTTTCACAAAAAAAATATTTTAAAAAAATATCTCGTTTGCTGTCACTCGGAATCGTGGAGTCCGGTGAAGCTGTTAAGACCTTGCTAGGTCAATAGCGTAGTCAGTTCGAGAAAAAAAACACTCGGAATCGAACTGCGGTTACACGGAGTTTCGAAGCAGATGATTTCCATCTGAGCTATTTTTGTTTTGACAGCGGCGGTGAAATATACCTATTTATATTCTAGCTATATTTTTTCATTGCCTAAAAACTCAGTTAAAAAAGTTTTCTATAAATTAAATCTAGCTAGATCGATTTATCGTCCCCGAAATTACCTTAATACTAAGTTTTACGGAAATGATAACGGCGTTTCCGAGATCCTGAATATATACAAATATAAAAATATACAAGAATTGCTCGTTTAAAGGTATCACATTTATGATGCTACTTTGCAACAACCAAAATTGAGGTTCAGCCGATTGCCATACGACGGAGTGACTTAAGAGCTCGACCAAAAAGTGTGATGAAGCTATTAAGGCCCGTCCGGCCAACAGCATATAGTCAGTTCGAAAAGAAAAACAGGCTGTGCCGTAAACATACAGGATAGAAGTCACACAATCGTATTACAGGAAACATTTGATTTAAAAAAATACAACAAAAAACTAACGTCACATGGTGTCTTGGGATGTCATCCATCCAAGCACTGATCGCGACCGACATCGTTTAATTTCGGTGTTTGGACGAGAACCGGTCTTTTCAACACTCTTCCCGATACAGTGCTTATCCCCACCATTTTTCGTCAGACAAAAAAGTTGCCTATCAGAATTTCAAAGCCCTCTCATAAGAAATATCACTTCAATAAAATATTAAGAAGCAATGTGTAAACATTTACCATGTGTTTGGTAGTCGAATACAACTATTTTATATAATTTGTATTTATTATTCAGTTATCCAAGGTGATAGAAAGTATTTCTATAAATCAATTAAAGACAAACCAAATATAATGTCATTCCATAGAGCAATATGCATATAAGGGTAAGAATAAGTTGTAATCTGAATATAGCCATGGAGGTCGAACGGTCTAGACTAGTGATTTGGTATCAGTTATTCCCATTTCCCAGACGGCGAATACGCGTGCTTCCCAATATTATTTTAGGAATTAATGAAGCGTATATAATTAAGGTATTAAATACTATATGAGCCAAGCCCATAAACTCGCGTTTAATTGTTTAATCTATACTAATATTATAAAGAGGTAAAGTTTGTGAGTTTGTGATGTTGTAAGGGGTAATCTCAGGAACTACTTGTCCGATTTGAAAAATTCTCTCAGTGTTATATAGAGAATTTATCAAGGATGGTTATAGGCTATATATATCATCACGCAAAGACTAATAGAAACGGATCAACAATGAAGAAAGAGTGTTTAAAAATTGGGGTTTGTTTTCAGCTTGAGAGCTTCCGCTGCGTATTAGCGTTAGCTCAAAGTATTTCAAAGTATTCGAACGAAGTCGCGGGCTGAGGCTAGATTCGAATAATTATCTAAGTAGTTAGTTACGCTCACATATAATACGATGACTATTAGTTAGAGTGTTGTCTCTGATGCAATATGTGACATTTGACTAGCATTACTATTCCTATTTTGGTTTAGTTATGCACTAGTCTCATCGGGTGACTAAGTCTCCCTCAGTCTCCAATACCTCGTGCCACTCCACATGGCCAACCAGTAGATCTAATTTGCTCTCGTTTATCAAACTCTCTAATCTAAACTTTAAAAGATGAAAACGAAGCCGCTATAAAAGGTAACAATCTCAGTTCAAAATCTGATGTATAATAATAATTAAATAAAAACAATAGTTGTTCACATTAAAAACTACTTTTAACAAGGCTACTTAAATAATAAACGAAAGGAAAAAAAGAAATTAGGACCAAGAGTCTGCAGAAATAAATATAAAAGAACCTACACTTAATACAGTAATTGCTTTTTTCCTAAGGGCCGTGTCGTGATAGACATCATATTACCTTCTTTAACAAATATGCTTTAACTAACCACCATCTCACAGAAAACCTATGTGAAGTAACATTGCTCGTTCGGTCAGGAAGAGCGCCGAACGACCCACCTCCCCTCTTCCACACCAAGATAGGCTGGTACCGCAGTTACGACTCCTATGGTGTTGCTGGTGCTTATGAACGGTGGTGATCACTTAACATCAGGCGACCCACCTGTTCGTTTGCTTCCTATAACATAAAAAGAATATGCTAAAGATGCACTTTTTTAGTTTATGAGTTTATCGCGAACAGGCGGACAAACGTGGCAGAGGACTGTTATATAATATGTAGTGATTAAAACAATAAACAATTCCTTTGGCTTTGTAAAACTATTTTTTTTTTCAATATTACCATGAACTGAATGTGTGAGTTGAGATTACGCAATTACTACGTTATGTAATTAAGTTCATTAATTCCTTCTTTAAGAGTTAATTACACCGTCGGAAATTTTTTTACAAACTATTTATTATTAGGTAACGAGTAAAATAATTGTACATTACAGTAACACTTTATATATATATGTGTTTATATTAATGTTTTTGTACACATCACGCAAGCAAAAACAACATAATTAACAATGAGGAAGAGATAAGGAACACGTTCAACATTTCCACTGGCGAAACTTTAGACAAAAAGCCCGCTTTCCTAGAGTGCGGGGCGCAAATCCTCTGAAAATTTCATCTAAACAGAGCTCTTTAACTCCAAACATCTAACTGCCAGTTAGCCAGTTTGTTCGCAACTCGACGGACGCTTCGGGCGTCTTCTTTAATTTATTTTGAAAATTAACGTCGTGAACCAAAAGTTGAAGAGATAACTCTTTCCACATAGAAATGAAAACGTTCGAGAGTTTGAAACTCATATGTAATTAAGAACACAAAACGACGTCGTTTCGTTTATGTGAATGTAACCATTTTATAATCTATATATATAATTGAAATTAAGCATATTTTGTTTGTCCGGGCTAATTTTGACGAGATTTTCACTGGGAAATAACGAAATAATAATATATTATTAAGTTTTCCGTTAAGCAGTTATGATAAAATTCACTACAAAGAAACATTAAATCCGATAAAAGGATAATAATTTATTTCATTCGTACATCACATCCGTTTTTGTTAATAAACTTAGCCCATGTTAATAAAAAATATACAACATGTTTAGGCACTAATATGTTTACAGTCTATAAACCCACACAACCAAAGTGATTAGCTTGTGTAGGTGCATACATCTTTAACAATAGGGCTAGGAGATGTAGTCATTTAAAATAAAGGAATATTTGAAAACAAATAAAAAGAAAACCAGCATCTAGATAAAATGCGTAGTTTCCATGAAACAATCAAACTATTTTCATGAAAGCAATGTCGCAACCACAATTTAGAATACATTTAATGAAAATATAGTTTCTTTGAGTAGCAATCACGTCAAAACTACTGAACGTATCGGAATAGGACCAAACGAAGCGAACTTGTTGGTTGATGATTCTAGGGAGAATTTGTAAAAATTCTTTGCTGTCCAATTCAATTCTTTTTAAAAAACGGACACGGGCAGTAAATAGTTTCTAATTAATTCATTACACAATACATAATATTTTATCTAGATAATAGACAAGAAACGTGCAAACACAATATGCTTTTCTAATATCTGCTAAAATTTTATTGTAGTCCAATGAAGCTGTTAAAACCTTGCTAGGTCAACAGAATAGCAGGTTCGAAAAAAAAAGATATTTTAATGACTTCTTGATTAGGCAAATGATAAAACGTAACACCAAGAAATTGTTATATAACTGTCTACTAAATCATGATAAATAATCTCTAATTTCATGTAAATTATATTTTACCGTGTTTTCTCACAATGAGAGCGTATACTTATATTGTTGAAGTGAATAACGTACGATAAAGCTCAAACTTTCCAAATAGGTTAATATAGTATAGATAAAACTATCTATTTGTAATAAACTTTATAGTAAATGAACGAAGTAAAGGCTTAATACGAGGATGGATATGAAGATTGGCAACGTGCGAACAATACGCAGGTATTGTCGGAACACAATGGCTTGAACCTGCTTCGTTAATCCAAACTATCTTCGTGTTACACTGACGTTGTAAGCGAGATTTATAACGTTGTTGATTGGACAGTTTATGCCTGCTTCATGGGTACCGTGGAAACTTGAAATTAAAACGGGTTAACTTTCGACTGCTTTTGATAATTTCGACGGCAAAGGTGAAGATCGTGAAGAAACTTACACATTTATATCACTTGGAATTGTGTGTTTTCTTTATATATCATAGGAGGCAAACGAACGGGTGGGTCACCTGACGTTAAGTGATCATCACCAGAGGAAGCGCAAGTGCGTTGCCAGCCTGTGTTGGTGGAGAAGGGAAGGGGGTGGGAATGGAAACACGTCGGTGTTTCTGTGAGAGGGTGGTACTATTCATGCTGAAACCAGTTATAGCTTCGGCATGGCACTACTACCTATAAAAATCTGTGTGATAATCAATAATCACACAATAATCTACTCTGCCCACGAGAATGGGATATATAATGTTAGTCTATTTAACTATGCATATTTTATTTAATATTTTTATAAGGTATATACAAACTATAATAAAACACGTGATATTACATGGATCCAAATGCTGGGCCATGAAAGAGACGGATGAGAAAAGATTACATGTGGCAGAGATGCGAATGTTAAGATGGATACGTGGTGTAACTAGAATGGATAAGGTTAGGAATGAGAATGTTTGAAGGAGGAAGTTAGAAAATAACACCAGTGCCAGACAAGTAGAGGAACAATAGTCTAGCATAGTACGAATATGTTGTGAGAAGAGACGAAATTTATCTAACTAGAAAAGTCTTGAGAATGAAGGTGGACTCATACAGGAGTAAAAGAACACCAAAAAAGGTATAAATGGATTATATGAAAGATGATATGTGAATAAAAAGTGTGAATACTGAGATGACATCTGACATAAAAGAGCGGAAAAGGAAAACATGTTGTGCCAACCCTACTTAGGTGGGATAAGAGTAAGAAGGTCTTTTATAATATGACAAAGCAGGGAGTTGGTATCTGACCAGATCTTGACTACTGTACACAAAATTGTATAAAGTATACTAAAATTAGTAAACAAACATGTGTAATAGCAAATTAAAAAAAAGTAATAGAAACATTTCTAATTGCTAATAGTGTGAAAGTCGCGAGTTTAAATACTATGTGTAAAGTTTTAAGATGGCCATAACGCAAGACGAATATTGTTGCATTACCCAATTACCCTACCATGTCTCTCTATCTGTTTGTTCGCGATAAACTCAAAACTACTGAACGGATTTTTATACGTTTTTCACGAATAGATAAAGTGATTCATGGCGAAGGTTTTGATATATAATTTATGATAGCATTTTTCTATAATCAGGGTGGAACAACGTGTACCAAGCCCGCTAGTTATAACTAAAAAGCTGTAATATCATTGGGATTATCGAAAAGTGAGCGGAGTTACTTGTTCTATTTAATTATCCTGCTTTAACAATATATAATGAATATAACAAAATTATACCTCAAAAATTATATAAGAAACAAAACTTTATTCAAAACAAATGGAGTATTTCTCCTTTAGAATAGTTTAATCACTATACTGGATAAAACACCCACTAAAGTTTTATGTCTTCACAGTAAATAGTAAATATACAAGGATAGTATCCACAGACAACGTTTAAGTCGTTTGCACTTGTCCGAAATGTTTCGTGGTATTTAGAAATAATAGAAACATTTGCTCAAGCGTTCTTTGTTACAGTAACTCTACTCAAAACTCTTGTTCACACAAATAGCAACCTTATACACTAACATTCAACACATAGAATTACCTTCTCGTGTTCAAAAGCGTTGGTTACTTTAGAAAATTAAGTGAGAAACAACATACATTTTTGTGGTACATTTTACAAGGTTTCTATTTAAATATATTCAATTTATTTCCTTATCGAATAATACTATCTAACCTGATTATTATTTCTGGTATGCAACTATATGAATAGCAAACATTTAATTACTGAGAGGTCATAAAAAAAGAGGTATCAAAAATTCTTAAAGAACACAATCACACCTACTTTGTGGTACAAATTAACACCTGCCAATGATGAATGTATATTATACTTATAAGAAAACACGAAAGATAAGGTTTATTATTGGGTGTTTCGATATGTGAACAATTTTGAAGTCTGTAACACCTCTCACTGTGCATCCGTCACAAATAAAAGTAGCTATAATGTTTTTCAAATATATACGATGTACAACTACACGCTGTAGTACCATGCTGCGTCTTGGAATACAATCGTTCCCAAAGACGGAGGCTAATTAAATCGTCGACGTCTAGTTTAAATACAATCCTATGAGTTGATTAATCACTGTTTATAATTAAAATTTCACGTGGACGTAGTCGCGAACACTGCTAGTTTATTATAAATAAATCTATTGACTACCCCATGAGTCTTTGTGGGTTAATTTTAATATACAAACATTAACAAAACAGTAACTAATATATGTATCTAAATGAATAATAATCAACTCCTAAATAATAAGCGTATTACTTCAGAACTGCCACCGTTCTGAAATACACAAACAACTTGTATTTAAATTTCTAAATAAGGGTACACACAGACTAATATTTTTGCCAATTGAACAAAACACGGGTGCAATTAACTTCATTGCAGGTCGATGCGGGACGCGTTTGTGCGTGAACTTTCGGTTACGGTTGGCGAGACGAGGAGAGTCGAGGGCCCTTCGGGGAGACGTCAAATAAACTTTGCAATCTCTCTAGTAAAGCTTTGTCAAAGAGTAAGCAAAGATTTATTAAAAAAAACTTAATTTATTGTGATGTGTATTTAAATACCTTCAAAAAGTAGAAGAATGTACATCTCACTGTTCTCCAATAACCGAAGGCAAGGGAGACACTGCTCCCACTCTACCCGGCATAATGTTTACTTCCACCAGCTTTCATCATGCAAAAGGGCTGTGAAACATAATTAAAAAGCCCTCTCATGAGAAGTTTCACATCAATAATAATGAATACTCTTATAGTTTCAGTTTCATTGAAGAAAATCTCGAACAGGAACCTCTTTTTTCAAAATAGTTAAAATACGGGTTTACTCCTAAGGAGTCGTAACATGTACCTTAGTTTTTACTTTAACTTAGGACCTTAACTTACCTACTGAATTATATAAAAGCTATATATATGGTTTTAGAGGAAACTTTCATAGAGCTGTCGCTTATTGAAAAATTTGAGGTGACAAGTATATTCCTTGTTATTGAGTTAACAACGACTATGTTGTTTTTGAATTGACAATTTTATTGACTCGTACACCTATATTTTTTTATCATTGGGAGCAGACGAACAGGTGGGTCACCTGATCTAAATTAACCTCCGCCGCCCATAGACACTAGCAACTCCATGGGAGTCGCAAGGTCGTTGCCAGCCTGTGGTTGGGGGGAATGGAGAGACGAGAGGGGAAAGGAGGAAAGGAGGACCTCCGGTGCTCTTACTGACCGAAAGAAACGCAACACTGCAAGCATTGTCTCTTCACGTCGGTTTTCTGAGAGAGGGTGGTATTACCCTAGACGAGCCGACCCATTCATGCTGAAACCAGTAATAGCTTCAATGTGGATCTACCACATTCAGGAAAAAGTTTCAGTTAGTTTACCGTTTAACTCTCTCACATTAAGTAACAATGTATAGGTATTCGAAATAGAATTTGCTAATCGTACCTCTCAGAGTTAATATGTATGTAGGCAGAAAATAAAAGAGATTGTGTTCTGTTTATACGATAGACGGCATGCAGTCGGCGACGGGGTAATAATTAAAGGCAACAACTAATGCTACGGCAAAGTGTAAACACCAAACGCAAAGCCGAATTCTTACATACGCACATTTGTTTACCTTGTGAAGATTTTGTCCAATTGTGAGAAAATGTCACAACTCAAGCCGGCTTTATCCTAACTCCTATTATAAATGGGAAAGTGAGTTTGTTTATTTGTTCACTTGTTACGTATTTCACGCCTTAACAGATCTTCATAAAATTTTGGGAACACGTCACGGGTATAGAAAAAGACTTAGGGTTTCTTTCATTTTAAAAAAGAGTACTATTCCTGAAGGATAGATCGGAGAAATTATTTTATGCGAGAGAATCCGCGACCAAAAGTATTAATAAACTTAAGACCAGGCCTCATTAGTAACGGCACGCGGAGGCATCCAGTAGTATTTCCCGTTAATGGAAATTCGAAAATATTGAAAGATTGCCATATGTTTGTATTCGTTTTGAAAATTTTAGAACAGCATCATACTATTATATGTCGCAAGTACCCAAAATAACAGGGTGTAGGTACATTTTTGCATTTTTTTGAGATACAAAAAATTACAGACTTATAACTTTCGGAAATTAACGTGCCCCCGAAAAGGATGTGACAAATATAAGCCTGCCATATACTACTATATGTTATATACTAGCAGAAGTAGGCATCGTTCATTCAAGATATGCTTGTTTAGAAGGCCGCATGTTCGTTTATGGCGAAATACTTTTATTATTTTACAAAAAAAAATAATAATAATCGTTTAATAATTCTTACTTCTTACTGAACTGCTATTGTGTTTGTTTATAACACTTTTTTTTTCTCTATATCATAGGAGGCACACCAATAGGTGGGTCACATGATGTTAAGTGATCACCGCCGCCCATAGATACTAGCAACACTAGGGGAGTTGCAAGTGCATTGCCAGACTGTGTTTAGGGAGAGGGCTAGGGGGAGGGGAGGGGTAGGTGAAGTGGGCCTCCGGTGCTCTCGCTGACCGAATGAAACGCAACACTGTTACTTCAAGTCGGTGTTTCTGTGAGACGGGTGGTAGTATCCTGGGCGAGGCGACCCATTTATGGTGAAACCAGTAACAGCTTCAGCGTAGCTCTACTACCTACATTTACAATTTAACTACTTAATCGATCATAATGATGAAAAAGCTCTCTTCCCGCGAGTCTAGTAAAATTTACAATTACATTTGTACGAATCCGTGGCCAAAAGCTATTAAATTAATTAAAATTCTGCAAACTTTCTAAGGTAAAACAAAAAACATGGATCATAAAATCTAAAATTCAATTAAATGTTCTATGTCTGCGACCACACTTCGCCCGTACAAGTGGACACTCCCGTGATGGATGGGTTAATAAAATCATTTATTTTTTTTACGCTCCATAACCCGTACAGCCAACATATCGATGTCATTTCAAATTGATTGCCGGGCGTTATGGACCGAAACGAATTAATAATTCTCAGTAACCCAAAGTTAAAGCGTATATTTATCATATTTTTTAACCCATTTTAACCCTAAAATAAGTAAGGTCAAGGTCAAACCAAAACTCAAAAAGCAAAACTACACGACATATTATTTTAGTCCTTTTTTGAATGAACTATTAGGACTCTTACCATCGAAACTGTTGTTTTCTTAGCTATCTAGCAACGCTTCTAGGAGAACTAAACTACAGAAAGCTTAGCTAGATTTCCAGAAGTTCAATGGTCAGTCCACAAAACATCTACTTGTGAGGAAGGCTGTAAAATTGGAGCTAATCGTTGTAAGTAATCCGCTAAATAGACGATGTTAACCAATAACTTTCTGTAATCCACGATATCCTCCATACTTAGGTATCTTTCATTTAACACTTTAATCAAGAAATTAGTGGAATTCGAGGACAGCCACTGCCTGTTTTGTAGCCTCTCTCTCATTACTGATCAGTTTATCTCTTTAACCTTTTGGTTAGTAGATGGTACCAAACCATTATTTGATATTAATAAATACTAACTAAAGACACAGTGTGCGTCAAGAAGAAAAAAAAAAACAAACATAGATTGATAACTCTTCTATAATGTATTACCAAAATAGTTGCATCGACGATCATCTTTATCATACCACTAGTTTTGCCCATAGCCTCGCTCAAGATAGTTTTTTTTTTATATCATAGGAGGCAAACGAACAGGGTCACCTGATGGTAAGTGCTTGGACACTAGCATCTCCAGGGAAGTCCCAAGTACGTGGCCAGCCTGTGTTTGGAGAAGATGGAGGGAGAGAAGAGGAAGAGAGATGAGCGTCCGGCACTCTCACTGATCGATCGAAACATTCACGCTGAAACCAGTAATAGCTTCAGCGTGGCTCTACCTCTCTTGGGAACAGTACTTTGTTTGTGGATGAATGTTACCAATGTTATTTTTCTGTACATCCGATAAGTGCAAAACTTGGTAAAACTTTCATGTTTGGTTGAGTAGTTAACATGTGAAAATGTTACAAATAGCCAAGCAAACTCGCATTCACATTTACCGAATTAGTCATACGCTTCGGTTCAAATGTCTCTTCACTCTCGAATTGATCAAAATCACCATACATCAATTCTTTATTTATAACTGATATCGTGTTTCATTTTTCGGCTTTGATTGATTACAGCTTATGAAACAAAAATAATTGAAGAGTTTCAGTATAAATGCCAATGCACTTTATCGCTGATAAAGAGGTGAAAAATCTTATTTTCATTGTATCCAATTCTTATGTTCCCTGTTTATAAGCGTAAACAACACGCAACACAATACTCGGAACTGGGCCAGGGTCTTATGTAAGTTCCGGGTATAAAGGATGTTGACTTTAACTTTACAGAATATTAGTAAACATAATAAGTTCATTAGTTACACCTATAAATTATAAGTACTTAACGGTCTCATTAGAGGTTGGTTACAAATAACTATAGTTTACGATGACTGCTTAAAATAAGCCGAAGGATTTATATGCCGATGAGGCATCAAGTGTATCAAGAAGATGAGTCATAAAAAAAACTTAGACAATGTAGCTGAAATTTTCCACTTGATCATCCTTCTTATTGCTTTTATTTATTTTATTTTTATAAGCTTTGCTCTAACTATTGTAGGGATAGCAAGAGCCGTGTGGTTGAGGCGCATTGTGCCGATATGCGCCTCCTACTATAATTGGGGATGGCAACTCTCCCCTGAGGTGTCTAAGATTCTGACCCCTCGACCGCGACGACAAGGGCCGACACCTGCCGCGGAGTAGACACAGCGCCAGTTCGGCAGCTCCTTCTTCCCGGCCTATAGGTGATTGACGGCACCATGCAAGTCGGCCATACCCAACCCTGAGCTGCCCGGCTAGGGTGGGAATCCGTATGGATTTCCCCACATAAAAAGAAAGAAAAGGGATTGCAAGAGAAGAACCTGAAGAGAGATAAAAAAATTTAAATAAAAGAGATTTGTTTTTTCTTATTATCAATAAACTTTATTATAATTTAGCAAACCCCATTTTTGAATATTTTGATGCGAAAAATTAAAGTTGTTTGATTTTTCATTCATTTTTGAATTTTTTACACTTCAAAAAAGTTGTAAAGATAAAAACAAGTGATAGGTTCTAAAGTGAGATTCTTAAGTCCAGGGATTCTGGCCCTATCAGAAACTGCACCTTCACCAAACACTTTCAATAAATTTCTACATGCTTATTTAGCATTTTTCTTTCTTCCTTGATGAAATTCATATAATATAAAATACAGTGTCTTATATAAACTATATCATTGGCCATCAACTATCGCTTCACACTTAAGACTAACATGAATTAACTTTATTTTCATTAATTTGATGCGTCAGTAAGCAATAAAAATAGCTGAACAAACGGCATACAAAGATACATATGTGAGAAACGGACAGAACTTTCCGGTAAACTTAATGCATAGACATATTTTAATATATACAACGCGACTGGTTAGTCGCCAGCAATATTTTTAAAAGATAATCATTAGTCGTTCTCGTTCTAAAGCAATTAAAAAATAGGTGCTCAGTATTTGACCTGATTATCTCGAAAAACGCAAAATATATATATTCAACATCAGGCCACAACAACTCCTAGGCGTGATTTTCTACTATACTTTATGCTATTTTATGGTATATATCATAACGCTAAGACCAATAGGAGCGGAGCACCAATGAAGAATGTTTAAAAATCGGGGATTTTTTCCTCTTGAGAGCTTCCACTGCATGTTAACGTTAGCCCAAAGTATATATTCCACGCGAACGAAGTCGCGGGCAGAGACTAGTTTAATATATTTTGACCTTTACTTTCAGTGCCATATTACCATAAAAGTATCTTTAATTATTAAATATCACTATATACTTAACAAACATCCTATGCATCAAATAGGTATGTATGGGAAAATGTCTTCGTGGAACAAAACCGATTTCGCATGCTACCTGACGACAAGGTTTTTGTGAAAAATGTTGTCGGAATCCGCACGCTAATGTACATGCAGCACGGAACTCGGATCGACCTATATTTTACGATTGACGCCATTGTTTGTATTGATTACAGGGGTTATGTACGAATGCCGTTCGCGAAAAGAACTGAGCAACACATAGATACATTACATATATCTATTGAAATTTTTCTAATACTTTTAACCCATAACGACAGGAAAATTGTTTATCATTTTAAAAACGATTTTTATTATTTCAATATCTGTATATACATGTAGCTTCAATAAAAATTGGTACTGACTTACCATTTTATCAACTTCAAAAGTAAAAGTATTATGAATTATTGTTTCCAATTTAACAGCATAATTATTAGTCATTTTGAAGACAGAAGTATTTCTAATAATTATGTGATTGTATTCTAGTAACTGTTTTATCTAATAAACGTGTCAGCAAATGATAGTTTAACAAAAAATAGTATTCACACATAGTTAAATTACATTAGAATTATCAATTATTGAAGTTTAATAAAAACATTTTACAAATTAAGAAAAATATACATTTCATACCTCATTTTTAAAACTGTTTTGTAAAATATTGTTAATTTATCGTTTTGTAAATATTATTAAATTCATGAGTTATAATATACTCGAATAAACTATACTGAATTATACATAATTTTTGTGTTTAACTACAAATTTCCCACTAATATAAAAATATTAATGTGGTCGATTACCTTCAACAACTCGTGGCCGGGTCAGCTAGTACATATCAATTAGGACAATAGACCATGGCAAAGACAGTCATTTGCCCGAAAGTAATTACGGACGTATCTTTCTATTAGTTTTTTTTTACTATACACTATTATGCTTTACTATAGGGGTTGAGTAGTATTGAAAAAGTTACAATAAAAAAAATTATAAAGAATCCAGATAAATAACATAATTTCTATGAAATGACAAACTAATCTTTAAAAAACCGAAGTTGCAGGATCCAATAAGTAATATATAAAATATTCAATATCTATATATAAATAATTTTTTTTTTTTTTCGAAATGACTCCGCTATTAACCCAGCAAGGTCTTTACAGCTTCACCGGACTACTATGGCGAGCGCTTAAGGCACTCAGCCGATTTTATTTTGGCAACCAGCTCAAGGGTGCACGGCACACCTCGGCTTGCCTGTTGCCTGTTGCATGCAAAATCGCGACCTATCTTAGCAAACCTAGCTAACTATTCATATATGTATGAGTTGTTGAAACGTATATGTGTACCAAGCATACACGCCTCAACAACTCCTCCATATATTTATTATCGGAAAATTGAGAGTTTTTCAGTTCGATAAGGGAAAAAAAAGTAAACCCTTCCACTTTCATGTGTAAGCGTGTAGGTGTGCACGTGTGTGGGGGTGATCGTGTAGTGTTGTAGCGGTGATGTATATTGTGTGTCACCGTATCGCGCAAGCAACGTACTCAAGGGCTCCCTACCGAGGGATCGAACCTAGGCATGAAACCTAGGCTGCCGTGGGAGGCCTAATCGGGTGTCTTTCTATTAGTAAAGTTTATAAACACTGTGGCTTCTATAAAATATATAAGTTTATAACATGTTTCCAGAACAAAATCTGTTGCAATACAAAGCAATTATCTTTACTATTATTTCCATATTACCGAGCAAGCCAACACTGAACTTTAGGATTAGGAAGTTTAACCTAATAAAATATCTACAAATCAATATTTTATTGGTAAAAAAGTGCTTGAGTAAGTAGCAAGTTTTCTATACGATACTATTAATTTGATAATAAGATAATAGAAAAGGTTTAAGTATAACTGATTACCAAAAAAAGGTAACCAAATGTAACCGTTACCAAAACAAACACCACACATGTGTTAACGGTGATTTATTGGTAACCTTTCTCTACACATTATTGTATATATTAAAAACACGTTTGTACGCTTCATTTATGGTTCCGCAGCTGAAAAAGAAAAATGAAATTAGATTATATCCCATATATTAAAACAGAAGTAATATTAAAGTAAGTAGTCCATTAAAGTAATATTATACAACGACACTGCTAAAATTATGCAATAAGCTATTCCACCTAAAGAGTTCGCTTTTCCATGGAACGTCACTTAACAGAGGATGTGATGATGGCCTAATAGTTTGTTCGGACACCAATTCAAACAACATAGATTCGAATCCTTGCCAAGAGGTATAAAAACAACATAATGCATAAAAAGCCCAAATACAATCATTAATTCTACTTCCCTACGGGTAATAGGAGGTGGTAACTGTATCGGACTTGATCGCGTCTGACAAATATTATGTGTAAAAACCACACTAGTAGCATACTTAGACATACAAACCATATTAGGAAGCAAGCATATCCACAATGGTAGCAAGTTTTATAATATCCACTATAGTAGCTCATTTAAGTTTATCAAACATAGTAGCAAGCTTAGGCATATTAATCATGATAGCACATTTAGGCATATTCCCCATAGTAGCACATTTAGGCATATTCACCATAGTAGAATACTTAAACATATGGCGTCCAGGAGCAGTCAGCTATAATCCAGTAAGTAAACAGGATGGGAGGCATCTGATACCCGAATATGTCGCCACCACCATTTGTATAAATTATAAATAAATCACACTGACTCTCTTTCAGCTTGTTGCGTTGTATTTTACAGTGTGGTAACTAAGCCGTGCTACAATACAAACGTACGAGAAAATGCTACATAATAATTCAATTTTCAGTAATTATATCAAAACGTTATCAAAGACATGAACACGGTACTAAAAATACTGCTAACCTTGTTAAAAAATCCAAATGTCATATATATTTTTATTATATAATTTCGTATAGTGTTAATATTGTACGGAACCTTTCAATTTTGTTGCTTTCGATATCGCCGTACTGGGATAATCTACATGTGTATCTTTCAGGCAAATTGTGATTGGAGTTCAGGGAGCGATAACTTCCATTTTATGACCCAATTTTTGGCGGCGGGTAAACAATGGAATTTGAAATTCTATCGGGAGTTCACACGTCCGAAATTGTTATCAGCTTATAATGTATCTAAAATGATTTTAAACATATAAAAATAATTTAGTTATATTGATTAACATTTTGACTACACGATTGAAATTGAAAAAAAGTCGGTTTTGAGTTGAAATCTTGAAAATAATTCTTTTTTGTTTCCTCAATTTTAAGATATATTTAGGTATTTTAGTTGTAGTACTCCTCAAAAAGCTGGTTGATTTATGCATTCTTTTATTACTCGTTCATAACATAGTTTATTTCTTAGTATTTTGTATATATAGTTTTCAACTATAGTTAGTCAGAACGTGATTATGATTTTACAATTTGTAATTACTAACTTTTGCCTTGTGTATACTTATTAGCAGTATCTGTATATATGTAAGTTGCTACACATCTGTCTGTTATTTATTTACTACACTATGTTTTTGCATTTTAACCGTACTTTAGGGATGCATAAATTATTACTTTCTTAGATATATGTATTACCTACAATACCGCTACTACCGACTTTTTTCCATACCGCTGGTAAATTGAAAAGAAAATGACTTATGTCATTAAGTGTGACAGTATACGAACCTAAAAGTGCAATAAAGTATGCACTCATTCACTAATTCGTACAATCTAAAACAACACATACAGACCCATGTTTTCATAAGGAAAGTTATCCTAAGACTTAAAATCTTCAGCGCTAAGAAGACGGTATATCAAATAATAGGTCTCTCTAGTACCACAGACACATAAACATTCAAAACTCTTGAATATTCATCAAACTCACCTAAACATTTACAAGAACTTTGTACTGTCTTAAACCAAGTATCTTTACAACCCTTAGGGTGCATCTAAATGTCGAAAGTCAACAATGGAATTCCGTCTGTGTGCTTCAGGAAACGTTACTGTCATGCAAATTTAACGGTCTTCGGAACTAATTACTTCGGTTTGCACACATATACAAACAAAGCGTTTGTTTGCATAGTATTCAAACCCTAGACTGAACTACAGTTAGACAAACTTTGCACGTGTAAGTTCTTCGTTCTACTTTATATGAAAGTTGGTTTTACATCTTCATTATATCACGTTTCAAATATTATATGGTATTTACTAACTAGACTAACATTGACTTGATTTTCTTTAAGATAGTTGTTCTGTGTTATGGGAAGTAAATATTTATGAGTTCATTTTAAACTGCATTTTTTAACAGGACAGCATAACAGAGAAGTTGAGGAGTAATAGGTTCGCGTGGTACGTGTATTTTATAAAAAGAGAGGAAAGTCATCTAACAAGAAACGTTTTGAGTATGGAAATAGACGTATATAGGAGTAGAAGAAAACCGAAGAAGGTGTGGATGGACTGTGTTAAATGATATGTGTATAGAAGAAGTGAATACTGAAATGACATTTGACAGAGGAGAGAAGAAGAGAAAAACATGTTGCCGACCCTACTTAGGTGGGATAAAGGTAAGATGATTATGATAGCAGAACATGATATCTTATCCAATTAGAATAAATATTTTGATAACAAGATTTTATTATATAACGTCAAAAATAGTTTATACGAAAATTGTTACTCAGATAATACTCGTTGTTCGCAAATAGGTCAACGAAGAGTGCACCGCTCTATTGTAGCAATACCCACAACAAAAGCTAAATGGGAACAGTTGTCAACCATTGGCTTTGTCCAATATCTAGTCGATGCACAGATCTATGGTTGCCCGCATTCACAACGGGATTGAAAAGAAAATATTGCAATGTGTGCTGATGCATTCAAAAGCTACATTTATACGACTATTATATACCAAAATTGATTATGATAGAACTAATCTTTATTATTTAGTATAAAGAAATATTTTAGCGTAAGTAGTTTTAAGCAGTAATCTGATAGTTTCTTCAGTGATAGACATCTTGCAGCAAGTTTGAGTTGTTATGTGCACCCTAAATTAGATTCTTTTCGACTTGTGACCACATGGAATAAATAATTTACGAGTATACATGTATAAAGCTAATCTAAGCTATAAACAACTTACTGCATATTGTGTGAACTGTGTCATATTTCTTAATTACTCTTTTCTCTTCCTTATTAGTACTAATTGTTGCCCGTGGTTACTCTCGTATTAATGTAAATTCGACCTATCTCTCGGGAACGGTATTTATTAATGAAGCGTTAAAATTACTTCCTTTTCTAAATTACTGACAATCGTCATGATAATCGTTCGAGGAGCTAGGTAGTGAAATGTTAACAAATATGTTTTTTTAACTGACTACAATATTGGCCTGACAGGCCTTCACAGCTTCACCAGACTAAGAAAGTAGTAGACCTTGCTAGGTAAATAGCATAGACAGTTCGAGAAAAAAAATCACCGGACAAAGCATAACAAATAAAAAAATATATACTATATAATATTAACTAGAATTTTCTACATACGCCGGACGTTGTTTAATATTATCAAGATTTTACAGTATTTAGGTTTTTTATTAATACAGTATAAAAAGAAACACTATTTCGATTATTATTGTTTGATGTCTGTGAAGTTTTGCAATCTTAATAAGCATATGATCGAAACATATAACAACGTAATTTAAAATCCGTTGCAAAATATGTACTGTAATAAACTCATAAAACAAATAATCATCATCAGCCTATAAGAGAGCCATTCCAAAATCATAGGCCTCTTCACGAAGAAATGTATCACTATTATCACCACGCCAGCTTAGGACGTATTGGCAATGTCAAACTCAAATAAATCCACAATTCTATATTTTCCGTCATACTGCGGTCTTTCAAGAATATTTCTCACGATAATTTCCTTCACCGTCGTCAGCTGATAGTGTTAACAATTTAAATTAGTAAATATACGTGAATGTCTAAAACTTCGTTGATAGACGCTGGGGTTCGAACTTAGGGACATCAAACTAATAGTCAAGCCACTAGAGCACCACCGCTTAAACACATTGTAAAGCTATTTAAAGATCCATTGTATATGGAGTTACCGAAAAAAAAAAGCATAAATCAATTTAAATGATTTTTTTCATAATGATTTGTTTAAATAGTCATAATAAAAAAAAAACATTTTTTTGTAATTGAAATGTACTTTATTCGTTCAATAGGCTCAACATAACAGAAAACATTTGCGTTTTCAATTTCCCCGTATACGTTACTACACGAGAGAACTAATAAATCAATCCCGTACGGATGAACTCCTTTGTTTTTTGTCATCCAATCTTCGTTTAAAACAAAACATTTTCAAATTCACGCAATATTTGATCATTTTCAATATTAATATCCCGTTATCGAGCAATTCCAGGCTCGGGCCAGCGGCCGGAATTTAATCTCACGAAATGAACACGTTCACAATATTTGATTCTGTTATGCAAATAAATACATTTTTCATGAGATATTTTACATTTTGCACGTTTTTATAATGTTTTTGTTATGTTTTTTTATTACAGATAATTTATTGATTTCTGTTCCAATAGTGAGTATCGAAACAGAAAGAAATACTTCTTCTTAAGTCTTAGTAATGAAGAATTAGGGGATAGAAACCACTGAGCTTTTCCAAAGCACCTAAAATCTTTGTCCGGAACAATAATGGACGTCAGCGTTCTACGTCAGCTCTGGCTGCACCGCCTTCCTTATCAAGTACGGGCTATCCTGATAGCACATTTTTTTTTTATGTCATAGGAGGCAAACGAACTGGTGGGTCACCTGATGTTAAGTGATCACCACCGTCCATAGACACCAGCAACACCAGAGGAGTCGCAAGTGTGTTGCCAGCCTGTATTGATGGGGAAGGAGGAAAAGGAGGTGGGCCTCCGGCGCTCTCACTGGCCGCACGAAACGCAACAAATCCAAAAACTGTTACTTCACGTCAGTTTTCTGTAAGAGATTGGTACTACAACGGACAAGCCGACCCGTTCATGCTGAAACGAGTTATAGCTTAAGCGTGGCTCTACCACCTACAATATTCCTTTTTAACAGTCCAGTCGACATAATAAAGGATACGATCCGAGATTAATATTTAATTGAATGATTTATAAATTATAAATTAAAATTATAAACACTATTGTGGCTTTCGCAACTACTGGCACTCCAAATAATAATTATGTCCATTTTTATACGGTTTATTTATCGACAATAGATATATCAAACATACGATATCAATCACATGTACATCGAGTGTTATACTATGCGTCGCTAGTCTGACGTAAGCAAGCATCAGCAAGTCGAAGTTATCAGGTACGCGAACCTTTTTTTTTTTTTCACACTGACTACACTATTGACCCAACAAGGTCTTAACAGCTTCACCGGACTACTAAGGCGAGTGCTTGCAGCACTCAGCCGATTCTATTTGGGCAACTGGCTCAAGGGTGTACGGCACACTTAGACTTGGGCTGTTGCCTGATACGTGCAATTCGCGATCTATCTGAGCTGACCTAAGCGAACTATTCATACATATATGAATTGTTGGAGCATATATGTGTACCAAGCATACATACCTCAACAACTCTTATATATATTTCGTATCGGATAATTTTCCAAACTATTTCAATTCGATATGGGAAAGAAACAAAACCCTTCCACTTTCATGTGTAAGTGTGTTTGCGTGCACGTGCGTGGGGGTGATATGTGTACTGTTGTTGCAGTGATGTAAGATTTAGTGTCACTGTTTCGCGCGAGCAGCGCACTCAAGGGCTCCACACCGAGGGAACGGACCTAGGCTTGAGCCGCTGCCGACGAAGGCCTAATCTGGTGGACACGAATCCATAAGCTTTTCCTCTACCAATAATTGATTAAAGCTGTTAAAAATATTTTCCCTTTAAAAAACTACGTTCATTCAATTACCTAGTAATTAAATAACTTCTAAAAATGGTTGATAATTAATTTTATTAGTCAATTATTCAATTATATAAGACATGTTTCCAAACCTTAATTATTATCTATATATAGGGTGAAATTACCAATCCATCTTTTTGCTTAGTTTGTAATCCCATTTTATATATTTATTGTCGAGTAGGCTTTAATGTTATCAATAAAAAAATGTAGAAATAGTTGTTTCTTAACCACAGTTGTCGATGCCTTTATTTATATGCTTATATTCACCAAACTTAGCGTCTATTTCATTTCTACGTCTACAATTCAAAAAGAAAAAATAAATAAAGATAATTATGTAGTTATATTAATACGTTAGAAAAACTTTTTTTTTCTCGAACTGACTACGCTATTGGTCTTAATTTTTTGGCTTTCACAGCTTCACCGGACTACCTACGTTAAAAAAACCTTAATACCTTAATGTAGGTGGTAGAGCCACGCTGAAGCTGTTACTGGTTTCAGCATAAGGTGGTTCGCCTCGCCCGGGGTAGTACCACCCTCTCACAGAAAATCAACGTGAAGTAACAGTGTTTGTATTGTTGCGTTTCGGTCAATGACAGCGCCGGAGGACCACCTCTCCTCCTCCGTTCCTCCCACCCTCCCCAACACAGCCTGGCATTTACGTCGAATTTTAATGAAACTAGCAGTATTAATTTTACAAATATTTCCATAAGAAAGAAACAATAAACGGCATGATAAATTTTGTTATGTATCTCAAAAGTCTTTTAAAACAGCCCTCTACAGTAATTTATTCAAATATTTACTTTGGTCTCGTCAATAATTCAACAAAATGACAGTATCATCAAACAGAAAGAAAAAATAAAATGAAACGGTATATACGCAAGTGGTTGTGCCCTCAAATAAATGAAAATTCATCCGTGCAAACAATAACGAGATCTTTGCGACGTCAAAAGTAAACATCTTAAAACGGCAGCTAATTTTACAGCAACTGGTGATGCTTTTGCCCACTAATTCGTATTTGTTTTCAAATAAACTTTTATTATGTTTACATACACATGACTGGCAGTAATTTTAGAATATAATTGTAAAGAATATTAGTTTATAACTACGACTTTGCACCCCATCAGTCGTGAATAATATTTTTGCCTGGATTAAGTGGCATCCATGTTCTTTTCTGTACTCCTGATATACCATACATGTATATTGGATTGTATTGTGTATTGCACATATGTGCATGCAAAACGTCATGTAGATCAATGTTAAGGCGTGAAAAAGTAACAGACATACTCGATATATCTCAAATAAAAAAAAACTAATCTTCCTATATACTTGAAAGTTGGCATTTATGTATATAAATTATCGTTACCATTTTAATATTTTTTATTACAAAATAAATTAATTGTCAATGTTAATTATTGTTATTCATTGAAAGTGTCATTAGTTTCGAACAGATGGTGTTTTAATCTATTTTTTTGACAGAAGACTGTAGGACCAACTTTTAATGATATCTGATAGATGACGTCACTCCAGTTTATTTTATGGTGCACGTGTTCTCGTAATCTATTTACTTCGTAACCTCATTTTTTGTGTATCAGTTGTAATTACCAAACCCAAGCAAAGCGTGGTTAAGTCAACTAATTTTATATACAATAATAGTTAGGATTTTAAAAACTCTTCATCTTCACGAGGTATTAAGGATTTTATTTCTATTTCATTTAAAATTCTCACATTTCGTCCGTGTCACACACGTATTAACTGTAATCAGTTTCCGAATACACTAACAACTGAGCCATATAAAATACACCAAGACGATAAATCATAACGTATCATGTATTTTTCAAGATATATAATTTAAATACTCAAATTAAAACTTTTTCACATTAATTGACCCGAACTAAGTGATCATTTAAATACTATTACAACCATTTCCAATTTTCCAAAAATTATTACAGAAATAGTCATCATAAACATTTGCAACTCTTATGACCAGACTGGCTTCAACAGTATTAACATTGGCATCAAAGGGTCGCACATTAGATTAGTGAAAAGAATTTTCATTTCCGCTCGTTTAAAATCGTTATGAAAGGATTATTGAGGAAAATTGAAATCAAATGATACGGTCAATAACGCCTTGTAAGTAGTTCATTGATTTCCCTTCTCAGAATTTGTATGAAAGAGTAATTTTTGGACTTACTTTAAAATCACAAAAAAAGTGCATCGAAAACCAACAAACATAATTTCCACTAATATATTTATTATTATTAGGAATTATATTATTTATTATATTATTATATAATAAGGATATATTATTAGGAAGTTGTTTGGCTTTCCTATATAAAAAGTTAATTACATAGCTAAGGATCTAACAACTGTGTAACCTTTTTTTATATGTAGGGAAATCCTTTATGGATACCCACCCTCCCGGGGGAGAGGGTGGGTTATGTCCGACTCGCACGGACTACAACCCCACGGTGTACGTCTTCCGCTATGGTTGGGGCGGCACGAGATCTTTATAGACTTTGTCGTGCCTCCCCAACGGTGTGGCCCAGCAGCAAAAATGCCGCCGCCGGGCCTTCGTCTTGTAGGGAGACAGCCGGGTACACACCGGCCGTCTCCTTCTTGACCGTCGGACCTGTGCAATGGGAAGATGGTAGCCCGACCCACCTCCCCTAGAGCCGGCAACGGTGGTGGGAGATGGCGCGTGAACTAGCGCTTCCTCCTACCAGTTCTTCTTTGCGAGAAGACCTCCTCGCAGAAGGAAGCAACAACGTTCCACACATTCTCGCTGCCGAACATGGCTTTGACGACGCTTGGCAGCGTGAGATCATCACCTACCGCCGCAGCCAGAATGCGGTGCCGCTCCTCCCACGCAGCACATTCGGAAAGTGTGTGCTGCGCGGGGTCCAGTTCAGCACCGCACTCATAGCACACGGCGGTCGGCTCCCTGCGTGCTATCCGGTAAAGGTACCAACCGAAGCACCCGTGCCCGGTCAGCACCTGCACCAGACGGAACGTCAGGGAGCCCCATCTTCTATTAAGCCATTCAGGCAGGACCGGGCGAACGGCGTCGATAGTATATCTACCGTACTGCGCGTCCGCCAGGTCCCGGCCCTACCTCTCCAATCTCACCCCTCTCTCGACCTTTCTTTTGTCCTCCAATTCCCCGGGAGCTAGAGGCTCCCCCATCCGTTTCTTAACCGCCGTATAGTTATATACGTCGGTAACCCCGTATCACCCTCAATGCCACAGTACACACGGATATTGGTGGCGTTGAGGGCGTCCACCCATAACGGTGCCCTGTAGGCGGCCATGGACCGCACTACTCCCATGTAAAGACGGCGACAGGCGGCACCCGGCCCTCCCGTATTGGGAAGGAGTCGTCCGAGCGCCGCTGCCGCCCCGACTATGCGCGATCCGAGCCCCTTGAAATGGTGCTCGAACCGCCAGCGTCCATCCAGGGTGAGGCCCAGATACTTCATCCGGGTCCCCACCCTGATACGGACTCCCTTAACATATATGTGGGCCCCCGGAGGTGGCCCCTTCCGAGGCCTATGAAATATTAGGGCCTCGGTCTTCTCGAGGGCCACCTCGAGGCTCAGTCTTCTGATGCGCCCGACCACGAGAGTGACGGTCTCCGTGGCCAGGCGCAATAGGCTCTTAATTTCCCCCCCTCGGGCTACGACTAGGGTGTCGTCCACGTAGCAGATGAGACGCGCTCCAGAAGGGAGCGCGCCGCGGAGCACCCAGTCATAGCCCATGTTCCACAGGAGTGGCCCTAACGCCGACCCCTGTGGAACCCCCCGCGCCGTGTTGCGCCGGACCATCCACCCTCTGCCATCCACGAAGGCGACCTCTCTCCCGTCGAGGTACGCCTCCAACAGCCGCCACAGATACAGGGGCATTCCGAAATAGCGGAGCGCCTCCAGTATGACACTGTGCGGCAGAATGTTGAAGGCGTTGGCGACGTCCAAGGACACCGCCAATATTCTTTCACTCTCAGAGGTCGCCTCCGTGGAGACTTTTTTCAGGAGGGTCAGGGCATCCAGTGTGGAACGCCTCGACCGGAAGCCGAACTGGGTGTCCGACAGATTCGACCCCACAACTTCAAGGTGCCGATCGACTCGGGAGGCAACAATCCTCTCGAGCGCCTTCCCGGTGTCGTCCAACAGAACAACTGTGTAACCTGAGTCAGTTCTCACTTATTATGTTAATAGATAATTTATATTAATTATTAGTATTACATATCACTAGCGTCTGCCCGCGACTTCGTTCGCGTGGAATAGTTACTTTGGGCTAACGCTAACATGTAGCGGAAGCAGTCAAGAGGGAAAAAAAACGATTTTGAAACATTCTTCATTGGTGCTCTGCTCCTACTGGTCTTAGCGTGATAATATATAACCATAACCATCCTCGATAAATGAGCTATATAACATTGAAAGAATTTTTCAAATCGGACCACTAGTTCTTGAGATTACCCCCTACAACGTCACTACGTCACAACGTTACAAACTTTACCTGTTTATAATATTAGTATAGATTACGCTATATATTTTCTAACTTAAAAATCTTATATCTTATTTTATATGATCGGTATATTTTATAAAAATTATATATCCAAAATATTATATAAAAATCTCTACCGCTACATCAAATTGTAAGCAGTTGAAGTATTGTTAAGTCGTAAAATTTCCATCGTTGAATAGCTGAAACGCGGCGCGAAAATTGTAAATGGAAACAATGAATAATTCGAATATTGCGGTTTTTATTGTGAAAGTCTGCGTGAAAAGGTTGAAAGCTTTCAACACGCCTAATAAGGCTTGGCACAAAGGCGATTATGACTGTACCTTCTTCATTCAAACGCTAAATAATAAATAGGCAAAGTGTAAGATAGGTTATGCCTATGTTTTAAAAGCTTCTGAGAGACATTTAAAATGTTACATACAATTTTCTATACACATTTATGAATTAATAAGAATGTGTACGTGATATTCAGTATTATAAAGTATTATGTCCATAACATAGGAGTAAAAAGATATAAAAAGATAGGCGTTAGAGCCACTGGAATCCATCCGAAGGCAATTTAACGCTACGTCGTCAGAAGCCTCTCGTATAATTCGTTTCTCTCAAATATGCCTAACGTGACATTGAATAATTTTATCCATTTTCTTATTTATACAAAGTAGATAGGATCTAATTTCCCATAATCTGGAGGTTTTGTGTGAGATTGTAAAAAAGGTGCTTAAATATTTTATTTACATATTTGCTTTATATGTAAAATAATAATAAAATTCACGCACACTGATACTTGTGTGAGTAATCTGTCGTACTTATAGTCTATTTAGGTTTATGACATGGTTCTTGCTCTTTCTTTCTGTAGGGGAGTACCTATTTTCCGGTATTATTTCAAAAACCTTATACATAGAACAACACAAAAATTTAAACTGTAAATACACACTGTATGTACACTCCTGTTTTACAAGAGAGCTTTCATAGGTGGTAGAGCTACGCTGAAGCTATTATAGTTTTCAGCACGAATGGGTCGGCTCGCTCGGGGTAGTACCACCATCTCCCAGAAAACCGACGTGAAGTAACTGTGCTTGCACTGTTGCATTTTGTTCGGTCAGTGAGAGCGCCGGAGACTCACTTCCCCTCCTCACCTCTCGTGTACATAGGAGAAATAAGGAAAAGTATATTTTCTAAACATATATTAAGAATGTAAATGGAATCTAAAAAAAAATGTTGCAAGTTTTTTTTTTCGAAATGAAAACGCTGTTGACCTGGAAAGGTGTTTACAGCTTCACCGAACTATCATGTTGCAAGTGTTTTGGAATAAGTACCTAATAAAATACATTTCACTGATTTTTAGAAATGTCTGTCTGTCAGTTTGTTTGAACACTTATCACTGTTAAAGTACTGCGTTTACGATAAAACCTAAAGACAAGAAAAACATAAAGCATTCTTCGAGTAACATTTAATATTGGTTTCATTAAAATCGGTTCACTCTATCAAAAGTTATTGTAATTTTAATGACGACGCGACTTAATTAAGAGAGAAAAGTAGATAAGTAAATGGACATTCAGTTTTTTTTTTAATCTTCATCTATAATTGGGGTTTGGTCACAAATTGTCCGTATCACCCCAATATTTAACAAAAAATAATAAAATAAAATTAAATGTATACAAACAATCAACAGTTTACCGGTTCTTCATTCAGAGATTCTGTAGAGCATTCTTGCTTCCTCGGATGTCGGGAAAACACGTTCAGTTGATTTTATACTTCACTGTTTTTTTTTACGTACGGTACCACGCGGACGGAGTCACGGTCATAGCTAGTGTAACACAAAGGTAGGAATAATTTAAAAAATCCCATGAAAAACAATTGACTATTAATTACTGCATAAACCTAATGTTCTATTTACAGACTTGTTGCTTTAGCAAATGAATACATAATCAAACACGGTAACAACGCGGAAACAAACCGTATAAGCATTGCCTCTCGATTAGTTTAGTTAAGTCGAGTACATACATCCAAAGCGCATACATCGCTGCATAAATTAGTCTTGTTAAGTGCACTACAGGAATTTAATCCTCATATTTCGTCTGCCGGAGTTCGGCATCTCTTTTTAACCCCGAAATGAATTGCATATAAACGTACGAGTATTTAACCAATTTAAACTTTAAAACATCAGCTTTTAGAGTCATTTCTCTTTGCTTTCCTGTATAACCAATTCTAAGAACAGCAATCAGTGTTTAAAATATTAGCAACGTATTCTATGCTTTATTTCCACACCCGTACATACTAATTTAGAGCTATATCTGAAATGTTTTAAGGTTTATATACATTTAATGATGTTCATTATTTGGTAAACGTAATCGGATCATGAAACAACAACTAAGCCTGATCTTTCGCCAAAGACTTATCTTAAAATTTGGATTTTAATCTTTGATAAATCTGTATTGTTTATCTAAGATTTAGTAGTGATTAAGCCCTCAAAATAAGTTAATCATCCGTTTAATAGTTGAATATTTTACAAATTGTTTATATCAATAAAGCATGGCTGAAATTGTAAGAAACAATGTAACACTCTATTAATTACGCTGTAGTTAAATTTGTAAATGTATTAGATGTTCTGTTCTAACATATTCTTATAGATACATTTTATAACAAATAACCTCTGCCCTCGACTTCGTTTGTGTGGAATAGTTATTTTGGGCTAACGCTAACACGCACCGGAAGCTCTTAAGAGGGAAAAAACCCCGATTTTTAAACATTCTTCATTGGTGCTCTATTGGTCTCAGTGTGATGATATATAGCTTATAACCATCCCCGATAAATAAGCTATACAATATTGAAAGAATTTTTCAAATCGGTCCAGTACTTCCTGAGATTATCCCCTACAACGCCACAACGTCACAAACTCACAGACTTTACCTCTTTATAATATTAGTATAGATATAAATACATTGCATAAAGGCCACTAACTAAATGTTAGATTATCAATGTTAAAATTTTTTCCTGTTTGTGTCTAATTTTAATGCCCAGATTTAACTAAGATGTCGTCCAAGGATAATATAGCTCATTCAAATATATATAGGCTAAAAAAACTACAATATTTTTGTGTAGGTAATATTGAATAAAGTTGTTCAACGAAAACCATGGAAAGCAGAAGGATACAACAACCATATACACTCATCAAAAAAGTCTCACATTATGACGTTGTATTTTATTTTTTAAATAATATCTTTAGGGTTCTATGATGTAAAAATAACAGCTGTTGTCTTTATAAGTTCTTTTAATAACAGAAATGAACAATATTAGAATATACTGTAGAAACTAAACTTTACAAAATGAAATTTCTAAAGAAAATGTATTTATTGTGAAAGAATAGAACAATTTATTACAAAGTATGGTCGCCTCTGCTATTCAAAACTTGTCGGCAACGATTATTCATTGAATTAATGAGACTGTTTATGTCATCTTGCGATATTCGCTCCCAATGGAATTGTAGCAAATCCTTCAGCTGTTGGATTGTTGTCGCTCCGTCCAAGTCCTTCAAAACACGTCTCTGGAGCATGTCCCATGCGTGATCGATGGGATTGAGATCTGGCGATTGTGCAGACCAGGGCAATACCCGGATGTTCTCCGTTGCAAAGTTTTCACTGGTTCGCCGAGCTGTATGTGAACGCGCATTGTCATGCATTAACCTAAAATCGGAGCCAAATGTTTGTGCAAATGGGTAGACATAAGGTCTGAGAATATCCTCAGTTTAATTTTCAGCATTCATGTTTCCATTTACAAAAACGAGCTCAGTTCGCCTGTTCTTCATAATACCCGCCCATAACATAACTGTTGAGCCACTATATGGATGAACTTCCTGAACGCACCTGAGCCTTTCAGTATTTCCGGGCCGACGATACACTCGCACCTTTCTTGTGTCAGGCTTAAACCTAAATCGCGACTTGTCGGAACACATAATTTTATCCTATTGTTCCTGGGTCCATGTTATGCGTTCTCTACACAATTCATATCGACGAGCGCGATTCCCGTGACGTATCGGTGGGCACCTGATTGGGCGTCGAGCTCGTAGGCTGTTCTCATGCAGTCGATTTCGCACAGTTTGAGGCCTTACATCAACACCACTTAAAATTTGTAGCCTCAAACTTATCTCTCGAGCGATTAACATCGGCTGGCGTCTTGCAGTCAGTTGTATGTACCGGTCTTGCCGAGTGGTTGTACTTCTTTTACGGCCTGGATGCTGTTCAGCGGGTTCTCCTGGATTATTGTAGCGCTGCCAAAGACGACAAATAACACTTCTATGAATACCAAAATGTCGAGATACCTGAGATTGATTTCTTCCCGCTTGCAACATCTCTACAGCTCTTTGCATTTCATCTGCCATCAAATGACGTCGCTTCATGACATGAAGAATATTTAACAATTCAATTTTGTCGCTAACTTTACTTAAATGGTTGGTAAAATTATAAAATCAAGACTAAACGTAGCAATTAAAACGCACTTAAATTCAAACAAATTCGCAGTTATTTGAATTTTATGAAAAAACAAAACATAATCAAATTTTTTTTTACAACCAGCCAATATGTCATCAATAACAAAAAGTTTACTTACCTACGCACTTTGTTTGAGTAAATACTTAGAAATTAATTAATATAAATAGTAAAATTTGTAATATCACGCATGTTGTTTAGACTTTTTTGATGTGTGTATAACCTATATGGTACAGCCACTTAATCATGATAAGATAGAATATAGAAAACAACCTCAGGCAACCGTAGATACCTTTTTTTTATTTCATGTAGGAGGCAAACGAACAGACGGATCACCTGATGTTAAGCGATCACCGCCGTCCATAGACACTAGCAATACCAGGAGAGTCGCAAGTGCGTTTTCCCGTGTTTTGGGGGAATGGGGGAGATGGGCGATAAGGACCTGCCCTCTCTCAGAGGGGAGGGGAGAAGATGGAAAATGGGCCTCCGGCGCTTTTACTGACCGAACGAAACGCAACAGTGCAAGCACTGTTACTTCAGGTCAGTTATCTGTGAGGAGGTGATACTACCTGGCCAGATTAGGCTCCCCTCGGCAGCGGCTCAAGCCTAGGTCCGTTCCCTGGGCGTGGAGCCCTTGAGTGGGCTATTCGCGAGGTACAGTGATACACAAAATCTTACATCACTGCAACAACATTACACATATCACCCCCACAGATGTGCACGCATACACACTTACACATGAAAGTAGAAGGGTTTTGTTTCTTTCTCTTATCAAACTAAAATAGTTTAGAAAATTATCCGATACGAAATATATACAAGAGTTGTTGAGGTATGTATGCTTGGTACGCATATGTGTTCCAACAATCCATATATGTATGAATAGGTAGCTTGGGTCAGCTCAGATAGGTCGCGAATTGCACGTATCAGGCAACAGCCCAAGTCGAGGTGTGCCGTGCACCCTTGAGTTAGTTGTCAAATATAGTCGGCTGAGTGCCCTAAGCGCTCACCTTAGTAGTCCGGTGGAGCTGTTAAGCCCTTTCTAGGTCAATAGCGTAGTCAGTTCGAGTAAAAAAAAGGGTAATACTACCTCGGTCGAGCCGACCCATTCATGCTAAAACCAATAATAGCTTCAGTGTTGCTCTACCACTCACAAACCAAGAAATATCGGACCCATGAGAAGCAGAGAATCTACACCAAAAAGTTTTCACTTTCAGAATTCTTTTCGGATCGTAAAAAAATATTAGTTCGTTTTAATTGCACTAGTAATTTATACATGTTTGGACTGTACAAATAGTAAACTAAAATAAATAATGTTCAGTTTTATTATAAGCATAGTATAATTTTAAAAATAATATTAGTTATCTGCCTTTATTTTTTCATCATTTTCATCACGAGTTCGAGATAAAATTTATTATTTCCTTAACGTTCAGTAACTCAACAGGGGGTAATCTTTATAATCGTATCACGTCTATCAACAGAAAATCCATGGCTGTTTCCTTCTTTACTGTTTTTTTTATTCCAACGGTACGATGTTAAAGGAACGGACAAACAATAATAAAACTCTATACAATAACATATTACATTGCTAAAACTTATCCTGGATACTACTTGTACAACAAGAGATTATATAAATATGTATTTATGAGATTATTTAAAAAAACAAATATTTCTTTTAAGATGCTTCTCCAAAGAACAATGTAGCGAAAACCTTTCCCTGGACACTACTACTTGTTTAGCAAAAAAGGATATAAATATTTTATGAGATCATTAAAAAAAAACAAATATTCATTTTAAAATGTTTCTCCAAAAACCCAAGGTGGCGAAAATATTTTTAAATTTTTTAAGAGGTAATTAAGGTACATATTACTTTAACATCTCACATGTATTTCAAAATGCATTCAATTTAGAAACGTAATAAACTTGCACATAAAGGCATAGAGGATAAAAATAATATATTAAAAGAGCATTTTAATCAGTGAGGTCTATACTATTGTAGTCACCACGGTTAGACTTATGAGAACTTAATGGAGAAGACTTCGTTGGTAGAAGCTTTTGTATTATTGTAGTTGTAATTTCCTCACAGACGAGCCTCGCGACAATCCCGTCTTATCTTTGTTCCTTGACAACACTATCTCTTGGGCTTGTGCACACAACAGCGTCAGTTTGTTAGTTTTTCACTTAATATAAACTTTATTGTAACCGTATAAAGTTGTCATTATAATGATATTGTATTTTTCTCGGTATATAACCGTATTTATAGTGTAACTTCACAGCTTTTATAGTCTCCTTCAGTTGACATATTGCTAAATCGGCCGATACAATTGCTTAGATTTTAGTTCTTTTATGTTTAATCGTAAACTCTTTTATTTTTGTGTGATTGTGTGATTTTGTGTGATTCTCTTAACTTTGGAGTTTATTAAACAAATATAAATTTATTTTATTCTTTAATTGACTATCTCAAATTTGCCGAGATTACTTTAAAATAAACAGAGTATGTCCTATAGACACATGATAGAAGTGAAACTTTTGTATTTTTGTATTAATAAATATTTTAATTAAAAAAATAAATAAAACGAAAAGCCTACGTCACACAGTGTTCCCAGGCGGTCACCCATCTAAATACTGATCGTATTCTTAATTAATGTCCCACTAAACTCTCTTCAGCGATTGCAGACATTAGACCAAACAGGGAATTACACAGAAAAGTACAAAATTTTAAATGGCGCGGGTTTGAATTTTGTTTGGAAAAAAAGATAAGAAGTATTTTTATTGCAGCAATATGACGGGCAATACAGCACAGTTCTCTCAATTATTTTTTTTTTTTTATATCAAAAGGAGGCTAACGAACTGGTGGGTCACGTGATGTTAAGTGATCACCACCGTCCATAGACACTAGTGACATCAGGAACGTCGCAAGTGCGTTGCCACCCTGAATATGGGAGAAGAGGGAGGGGAAGCAAAGGGAAAGCAGGAAAGAGGAAGGGACGTGGCCCTCCGGCTCTCTCACTGACCGAACGAAACACAACAATGCAAGCACTGTTATTTCACGTCGGTTATCTGTGAGAGGGGTGGTACTACCCCGGAGGAGCCGACCCATTCATGCTGAAACCAAAAATAACTTCAGCGGGGCTCTACCACCTACAAAATCTCTCTCAAATTGGATCCGTAAAAATATACGCAAAAAAGTAAAAAAAAAAAACGTATAATATTGTTTATATGAAGCCTTAACATTTATTGAAGCCTTTATTTCGATGTGACAGAAAGAGACAACAATTTCATTCACTTTTACATCCTGGCAAATGGAGTATGTAAAATCGTTTTAAACTGCTTCTAAACATTTTTTTCTTCTTCTGGTCTGCAAACTCTTGATCCGCGCCTTTTTTACTTTGTTTTTTTTTTTATTGTGTGCGTGACAAGTCGTATTGTGAGCAACTGTTGGGTGTTTTTTATTTATTTATTATTATGTTAACTTAACTATATACAATTTTTATTTAAATTAACTAATTTAGAAAGGATTACCGTTAAAATTGCGAAATGTTGATGTATAATAATTGTAAATACGGAAGTGAGTGTTACTTTGCACTTCCGCCTGGAATTGATTAGCCTCTACTACTTAAAGCATGTAAATTGAGATTATTTAAGTTAACTCGTCTTTTAATTTGAAGATAAGGATTTTAACTAAATTTAGTATTTAATTGATTAATAAACTAATAAATTTATCGATTCTAGTCAGTAGTTCGATCCTTGTAAACATTCCTACAATATAAATATTGAGGAAATTAAAATATAGGAACAATACTGCCCAATAAAGTAATCAGGACCAAGGTTTGTAGTTGACAGAAATGACAAGCGTACTTAGTCAATACCGGCTTGCAATATTACATATTATTACTATCACACAGATGTCGGTAATAATTTGATTTATATAAATTATTTGTATTATATTCTGTTCATAATTATTGTAAGAAAACTTCTTTAAAATACAATCAATTGAAGCGAAATGATTACCTGTGGTAATTTTTTCACATAAAAAACCATTGCCATAATTTTACTTCTCGAAAAGTTATCCATTATTACATCCTTTTTTCTTCTTTATTTATAATTGGAGTTTGGTGACAAATTGACTATATCACCCCAGTGATTAACAACAAAATAAAAAAAATATATTGTACACAAACAATCAATAATTTATCGGTTTTTTAATCCACACATAACCAGCCTGTAAAGCATTCATGCTTCCTCGGGTGTCGGGAAAGCAAGAATGTCACAACAGACACACAGATCTTAATGAGTCATTCATTTTATTCTCCAGTGCTACTCTTGGGACTCGGTTACGAGTGAAGTCAGTCATAATGTGCTTATTATTGCCTTGATTCTACTTTTTCCGACTTTGCCAACAAATTCTTACGATTGTAGACTAATACTGCCATTATAAATGATTATTCTGTTTTACAAAGTTTGTTTTGTCATGATTTGACTACTCTAACAAAACCTATTGTTAAAACTTTCGAGGAAGTTCTTGTGATATATTGAACTTCATTTTTCGTTTGTTCTTTGTAATGTACTTCATTCGCGTAGAATAACTAAATTATAATGCACAAAATGCCATTAATAATAATCAATATAAAATCAGTAAGACAAGACTATGAATCCTGATCGTAACCTATAATTTAAATGCGAATGTAGAGTAGTATGTTGGCTTGTTACGCTTTCGCATCTTAACTATTCAACTGATCATAACAGCATGAATATTGTCAGGAATATAGAATAGTACATTAGATACCTTTCATCCAGAAAAAATACTATTTCTGTAAGGTAAAGTTAGTAAAAAAAAACCACTACATGACCATGTACGATCGCACCAAAAAAACCTTAATTAGTCTTCATAACCTCATCGAAGACTTTACGCGATAGAAATTTAAACTGCCAATAGGTGCAATAAATTCGAAAGTAATAAATTTCCCTATGTTAAGAAACATCCCGGAGCGGCTGAAACAAAGACATCACGTGCCGAGAGATGATAAAATAAATTTTGAACATCCGCCATTACAGAGCTAATGGGCCGTATCTTGAAAGCTAGGGAATAAAAGATCCGTCGATTAGAAACTTTATGTTTGCAATTTTCCGGAGACTCCCCCAGAGTCTTCGGAACGTTGAAGTTGAGCGTATGTAGGACGACGTGAACTATAGACGACTTTAATTTGAATCAATTCATTTTGTACATCAGTGCGATATTTAGCAAATACATTTTAATAAAAACACTTTGCATAGTTATGGACCAGATCCTATGTTCATATTCGGAAGTGTAAACTTAAAAAGAAAAAAAAATAGTATTCATAGAAAATATTTGATATTTAGTATTAGCGATTCCATGGACAATTAAAATGTTTGCAAAATCAAGACTAAAATCTCGAAACTGTTCTAACAATGTCCATAGTATAACGATAGCCAGAAACGCGTTTCGTTTTTTTTTTTTAATATAGGAGGCAAATGAACAGATGGGTCACCTGATGTTAAGTGTTCACCGTCGTTCCATAAACACTTAACACGTAACGTTACACCAGGCAAGTCACAAGTGCGTTGCCAACCTGTGTTTGGGGAAAGGGGCTAAGGAGGAGGAAAGGAGGGAGGGGCGAGAGTAGGAGAGGTGGGTCTCCTGTAGCCATAGTCTGCAATTATCTATATGCATTTTATAACGAAACATTTTACCAAGCATTTAATAGACTTAACAACAGTTTACCTATTACTTAAATCTAACAGAGACGAAGTTTATATAAAAGGAATTACAAATTATATTACAGAGATGTATTTAAAAATAACCAAACAAATTATACATTTAAAAAGCATCGAGACGGAACCAAAAGATTCATTCTATCCGGTCGGTTGCGCAAGAAATAGACTCAATTATCCTAGTATCGATTAGACATTAATCTCCGAGAGAAACCTGGAAGTCACGAACTCGAACCACGTCCATATTCTTGTGTAGAATATAAACGGCTGCAAAAGTACTTGAATCGCAGCCACAGATAACTTGTCCAGACATAGATTATTTTTTTATTATATGTATTAGAAGCTAAGTATACAATTAAGTATCAGATCTAATGCAATAATAATTTTTGAATCACGTAAATAAATGCTGTCTGAAATTCATGACCAAATCACAACACACAACAAGGTGGCAGCAGCGAAGCGACCGCTTAACCATTACACCATCTGTCGGCCTAATAAGTCTTAATCTTAATATTCTAAAAATATTATAACAGTTATTTATTTTTCACAGAGGAATGGATGAGTTCAATATATTATATATATTCAATATATTATTATCTACATATTAATACGTGAAGCAAAAAAATTGTACCCCTTTTTAACCTATTTCCCGTCAACGGGTGAACTTGAAACTTCGCATAGTTAAAGTTTATATGGCGGAGAAGTGCAGAAAGCTGTTTATTTTATATAAAATGCATTAGAAGTACATTAAATCAATTAAAATATGCATTACTCACACTACTACTACAATTTTACACAACATATACACACATGTAAATAAAAAAGACATTTTGACAGCTGTCAGTAATTACGAAGTTCAAAAGAGGTTGTGAAAAAGGTTGCTATGCTCGACTGTATGTATTTTTTAACCTTACTTAACTTACGTTCCAACTACCATTTTTCATCCTACATTCAACAATGATATTATAAAACATAACTATTATTGTAATGTTTATTATTTTTTATGGTGAACTCACTTCAAATGATGAATTAATAAAAAAATGAGCCAAATAATATTTTGTATAATCAAAATAAGAATTCTGTTCCTAAATGTAATCCATGACTTAGACCTCCGCGGTTACAATGTTGCAATTCAACCTCATGTATCAACAAAAAAGAATTTATTTTCAAAAGCTTAATGGTAGTATTAAAAACGTCTTTGTCTTGGATTCATCATTTGATTGTATTGGGCATCCATTACTTTTCTAAACGATGATACTGGGCATATCACTATTTCTCATAATGAACAGACTACATTTAATTCTATATCACCCAGAAATACCACCCCATGGTGTCCTGTAAAATTAATTGGAAATTGTGTCATGGGTTGTGATAAATTTCTTTATTTTCGTAAAGTTATGTTTGGTTAAAATATGAGCTTTACCACGTGGTTTTTGTTTCCAATTTATGATTAATTTCAATTTTCATTTACACATAGATTTTTTTTAATGTTTAAATAATTAAAGATCATGGCAAATAACTGAGTAGCCATGACGAAAACCTTTGATTAAAGAAGTATACCCTTTGACAAAAGAACTCTAATAAAGTTCAAACTTTAAAAAATCAATTAACTATGGTCGAATGTCGACCACTGGGCGCCCACTAGTAAATTATAAATATATGAAGAGGTAACGTTGAAGAAACAGTTATAAAAATATCATCAGAGATTTCGTCATATTTATCATTTAATCGACCGGTTAAGGCCAATCAAGTATTAATAATAAAAGCGTTTATCTTAAAGAGTAGACACAGAGATGTACTATTGAATATAGTTACGAATTATCTTTAGAGCTTTGAACTATCCGATGCCCCGCGCAAAAATGATCACCACTCTTTATTTCGAACTAACCATCCGCAGTTGGCCTGACAGTCCTTCCAGGTTCACTGAACTTTAAGATCCTATTTCGCTATGCCTTCTACATAATTTCAGTCGGTTTTTGTGGAAGGGTAGTTAATAATATCTTCGACGTTAGACAAAACTATTTGCTTCGATGTATGCAACAAATACTAAATTTGAAATATTCAGAACACAATAGAACATTAATCACATTTCGTAGAACGTTAAAAACTTAATATCTTAAATCTAAAATCATTTAGAAACTGCTGAATGATCAGGCGTTTTACCATTTAAATGAAATATAATATATAAAGGAACCTAAGTTCTAGGAACTGTAGACCACCTAATATTTAATCATTGCGTCCTTCTAGTTCCTACAGTACAATCTACATACTCTTGTAATTAATGTTCGTGTTTAAAATTGTCTTATGAATTAAATTAATATAACTAAATTAACCCTATCTATGTCTATGCTCTATAAATTAATAATAGGATCGATCAACACTACAGATTACAGATTAATCTCTTTTCCTACCATACAACTGTGGATAACAATGGTAATGATTCAAAGGTATTCAGTCAAACCATTCATTAAACGGATCAAAGGAGCAATTCCACTTGACTTGAGATTATTGCCTTCCTCGTTAACAACAGACGCACACGAATCTATATCATATACCTAATCATTACAACAAATAAGACGATCGAGTTTTAGGTCAAATTATATTAAACTTCTTTGAATTCATAAAATTGAATTAAAAACTGATAAATTTACAATCGTACTTACTCCAAACATTTTGGTAGAATATAACCGCTAACGAATTGCTCTTATCTTAGCTTATCATGATTGCTAACAATCTATTTGACCAAAAGAATTTAAATAGTATTGACTGACATGCCTTCACTACTTACTATGTGATCGAGCTTCGGTAAAGAGAAATATCGTTATGAAATGTAAGCATAGAGGAGGATAATTTCTAATGTGTATACCTTGCTAGCTAGCACCTTCAAGTTGCAGTATCGCAAAATACATATGGGTCATTTCACCGAAAATTTACAGTAAATTTTTTGTCGTCGAAATTTTTTTTTCGTGTTTTTTGATCCAAAATAATCGATACGTTTTTTTTTTAATGTGTTACTTGTAATTTTCGAGGTATGATTTTTTAAGTTCCGTACTCGGATTCATTGGATTCAAAAAATTCGTACCATTTACAATTTTCATTTTTCCACTTCAAAATTTTGCCTGTATTTTTGAGAATATTTAAGTAAAAATTATCGAAATAAAATGGAAAAAGATAAATAATAAAAAAATAAATAAATCCAAGTTAAAAAAAATGATTTTGATTATATTTGATAACAATAGACTATGTTTTGTTTAAAAAAACAAAAGTTTTTTTCAGAGTAAGGAATTAAAAAAAAACATATCTCAAAATTTTCAAGTATCGCATTGAAAAGAAAGCGTGTCCATTATTTTCGATCAGAAAAAACGAAAAAAATAATTGAAAGTAAATTTCCCGTGAAATGACATTGACATTCCAGGCACTGCATCAAGGCTTAGCGTGCTTACCATCTTAGATAAAACTATAAGCAATTATTTTCTTACATGAAAACTACACTTCTTCACCCTTGAGAAGCTTAACAGTAATATAAAAAAAACCGATCCATTAAATGTCTGCAGTATTTTAAAAAAGCCATAATGATACATAATAGAATGCCTCTATAAGAATAGATTCGAACGAATCTCTTTATAGGAACCGGCGGCGCCGCGTCCAAATTAAAAATCGCGTAAATTGACAGGGGAACTGAAAACATATAAATCCAAAGGCTAGCGGAAAATTAAAAAGGTTCCCGAGGCGAAAAACTGTCGTTCGGCAATTTGACGCGGCGTCGATTCTATCGGATAATAAACCAATGTTTCATTGCTTGACATTAAATCCTTTTATTCTTTTAAAAACAGCGATAATAATATGAATTTAAGAAACTATAAACCACATACGACTTCATACGTGTATGTTGTAATATTTAATACAAAACTTAATATCCATAAAACGTAGCCTTTATAGCACTCTAGGATAAACTCCATATTAGTGAAAGAACTTTCAGAAACGGATTAGTATTTCTGGAGAGTACATCAAAATTAACTAATAAATAATTTGTTATTAGAGATTACATTAGTTATATACTAGCTGTATTTACGATCCGCTTTGTTATAATATTATTTATAGTGATTTATTTTATATATATCACATTTATCACAGGGATTTTTTAAACTATATTTATTACCTAAACAATGAGAATAAATTCGATGCCATGAAGATCTAACACACGGAACGAGGATAACGAAATTATTTAATTCAATTTATGTATTATATTGTAACGGTTTGAATTATAAAACGTATATATATACTTAATCATAAAAGTTAGATATATGTCGTTTTATTTAATAATTTGTATTCTAAACAAATGTTTACTGTATAACTAATGCCCAGTTTCTGAGGTACTTTAATCGTAGTTTATATGTTCAATATCGTTATCGGTTCGATATCTTGTGAAATTGAGTTTCTGAATAATACGATAAATGTCAATAAAACCCAACAGGTCATTTGACAGTTTATCTTATGGATAACTTTGTTGAGTCGACAACTATTGGTAGTTTAACTGAGTATCTCAGAAAGCGGGAATAAGTCTTAAGTATAATATAAGTCGTTAACTGAATTAAATAATTCCGTTATCCTAATTCTATATGTTAGCTCTTTACAGCATCAGATCGATTCACCTTGTTTAAACAATTAATACAGTGTACAAAATAAATATATATAGAAAAAATGAGGTATTGTTTAACAAGCTTTATTAAAAAAAATTGTAAGCCGTCACAGGACTGGCAGATGCAAAATATCGAAATCTTTAACGTAGTAAATAACACTGTATACACTATAGGTATACAAGCTCATTGCGGCAAGAGAGATGTCGCGCAGTCGCTTGTGCATAGCATCGCGTCGCCACGTCTCTTACACTCGCCATGCTAACGATCAGGTTTGTTCTCTCTTGTTTCACATCAAATTTTACCCATAATTTAATTATTACTAAACGGTTTGGATAAAATATTGCAACTGTAATGTACTGGTAATCATTTTACATCGACTCTATTTAATCTTAACCTTACAGCTAATTATTCTATGTAACAATTTGTACACCAATATTTTCAAAAGCAGTCGAGTGAAAATACCTTACTGTTTCGCTTGAATATTGGATAGACCAGCTTATTCTGGAACGCGAGATGCCTACGCGTGTTATTATTATGAGCTACACCTCATATATATGGTTGCCAAAAACTAGTTATCATCCATGACATAATGTTGGTCAGTGTCTGCCAAAGTGTCCACCCTCGAGTAAATTACTCAATACAACCTGTGTCCTCAATTACACAATGTTTTTTCAAAACAATGAAATTAATAAATTGTGTTATTCATTAAACTAATTATTTTATTCAATCAACAGAAAGTATTTCGTTATACGAAACGCTAGAGAATTCCTTTACACAGGCCATCATCATCTCACTGTTCGAACGTTTCCGATAATGATGCAGTAATGCGTTTGCAGTGTTGCCATTAAGCCGGGAGCACCGACGAATGGCTCATTAGCTCATATAATTATTAGAACCACTGTAATATGACTGTTCATTTTTATATATTGTAACAACGTGTTCGTACATAAAGGAGTGCAAATATTTTGTAGTGTTTTTGGCGGGATTTTAGTCTGTCATGTAGTGGAGTTTATATTTTTTTCATAATCTTGTGTTATTTGACTCTATATTTTGTAAATTTGGTGGTGTTTTACGTAATATTGTTAGTTTATTGTGCATAAGTGAAGTGAATGGAAAATAATACCACGGAGCACAAAATTCTGAGATGCCACAAAAACTCCCTGGAAGGTTCTAACAAGGGAGCCATATTGTTAGAATATTGAAATAATCACACGACGCTTGTAATATTATTAACTACATGACAATGGCAGTAATAATCTGAAAGATTGATTGCCAAATATAAAGTGAAAAAAAATGTATTAGTTATTTACACAATTAACAATGAATTCACATTAAAGATGTAAAATAAAGAATATTATCCCTAGATTCGAATTGTATGACCTATAAATATAATAAAAGCAATTTATATCGCTCAATATGATTCAAAATCTAAATCTCATATCCTTTCTTAAGAATTCCACTCATAGATTCTCGCGTTACGACCATCTTTAGATTTATAGCAACCCACTGTCAGTAATATTATTGTTCTAAATTCAGAAATATTTATTTCCTACAGAATCCCATAAACGACTGTAACATCGGGATAGAATTTATGATATTTTGGTTTAAAGTCTTTTATATTTTGTGTTAAAAGAAAAATGAAACAATGCTACATTTTCTAAAAGTTGAAATGTCGAAAATAATTTGGATATGAATGAAAATTAATTTTTTACGCAATTTATTTTGAATTTATTTGGAACTTGTAATTTCTATTTTATATTATTATTTATACATTTTACAATCTCACCTGATGTTTGACGAGTAACTAACCTGACGAAAAAGAACAAGACAAAACCATTAAAATAATATCTGTAAGAAAAAATGTAAGGATACAAATAAAAAGATAAAGAATAGCTGAAATAATGAATTCAAACTAAAAGAGTATACCAAAACAGAATTAGAACAAAAAAAGAACAAAGAAATCAAAGAGGACGCAAATAAGTAGACAATAGAATACACATAGATAGATTTAAGTATATCAAAATTGTAATAGGAATAAATAAGCACGTAATAAAAATCTCGTATCTCTATACGTCTGAGGCAGGGGCTGATAAGAAAAAAAAACCTAGCCACGCGGACTTATAAATAGCACAACCACAATGCTATAGTTCCATAACGATTTTTTCCGTTGTAGAAGGCTCCAACGTTACGTTTATCGACACGGTGTCTAGTGGCGGGTTTGCTCTAAGGCCCAGAAGGCCCGGGCCTAAGGCTGCCAGATATTAGAGGCGACCAATCGTGACAAAAATCCACTGATACAAGATATACAAGAAATACTCAAGTAAGTAAATATTCTAAAGGCTCGCGCACATTATGGTGGGCCACACTGCACCACATCGTATAACAATAATCTTCCTAAATCGAATGGTTTTCGATAAAAGTTGGCAAAAAAGTAAATTCATTATGTACTCAATATGATGGGTGCTGAAACAGGGGTGGCTGGTACTTACTGCATGGACTGGGGCCTAGGGCGGCTAAGACTGCAAATCCGCCACTGACGGTTTCCGAACACGCTATTAACTGGTCAATCATGACTTCATAATCTTCATTTTATTAACTCTTTCATTCATAATCTTCTCTCTTTTACGTTTACGTTCACTCTCTACCATGGGCAACAAACATTTACTACATTGCTACAAACATCTATAATTCTCCAACATGATAAATATTTTTTTTTATTTAATTATTTTTTTTATTGAAGCACGACAAAGTAACTGCACTGTGCCTGATGTTAAGCATAGTACAATCCAAAAACATCGGCAACCACCGATAGACAGATTATCCATCGCCGATTGCCGCTGTCATGCCGGCCATAATGACGAAAGTCATCCGGTACTGGATATGCACAGGCTGATCCCGAAACGCGACACGCAGAAGCGAGTCACTATGACGGGCTTTTTCGCCATATACATGGTGGTTGCGACCCAGTCGGGCTGTAATACCCTACCACCCCGCTATCGCCATTGCCTCGTTCGTTGTCCAGCAGGGTGCACCACGTGCAGGTGAGGTTGGCTTGGGTGTCTCAAGTCTTAAGATGTTAGTCGACACCCCTTACACCCCAAAATAATAATTTGGAATATTCTCCTGATCGTAAATAAATTTCCTATGTTATACGGCAAACGGATTTCCCCGCAAGCATTTCAAAAACCTTGAAGGTAAACACTAATATGATCCTTGAGTAGGAATTACGGGTCGTCCTTTGAATTTCTCGTCAAATTATTCAATAAATGCCAAGTTTGTATCGAATTCCAAATGAAATTTCGCTATAATTCAGAGAATTCCTGTCATTGATCAATTGGCTGATCCCTCGTCGGCTCTGTCCGGGAAAAGGGATTATTCGATTTTCTCACAACACTTTAAAATTTGCCGGATTTCCTTCGAGATGGTATCCTTCTTACTTTATTATATTTATTTCATATTATCAATGAATTTAATATTTATGATTCCTTTACAAATTATATTGCAATTAATTTCAGTTATTTATATCTATCTAATAGCTTGAAACGAGCAATTCTTGTATATTTTTATATTTGTATATATTCAGGATATCGGAAACGGCGTCATCTATTTCCGAGAAACTTAGTATATAGGTAGTTGCGGATACGATAAATCGACCTAGCTAGATTTAATTAATAGAAAACTTTTTTAACTGAGTTTTCTAGCAATGAAAAAACATAGCTAGAATATAAAGATAAATTTCGCTGCCGCTGTCAAAACATAAATAAACACATCAAAAAAGTCTAAGCAACATGCGTGATATTACAAATTTTACCATTTACATTAAGTAATTTCTAAGTATTTACTCAAACAAAGTGCGTAGGTAAGTAAACTTTTTTGTTATTGATGACATACTGGCTGGTTCTATTCTTTCACAATAAATACATTTTCTTTAGAAATTTCATTTTGTAAAAAAAAAGTTAATAACTAATATCTTTTTTATTTATTTTTCTGTTATATGAATAATGCTAATTTTATAAGGCAAACCAACAGTTAATTTATTTATTTATTTACACATGGATAAAGCAACAGCCGACAATCAAAAATAATAATACAATAGCAATAATAAAAAAATAAACTAGACTGAAGACCTAAAACGCTTTATCACATAGAAACTTAACTTACACTAATCATAATAATAATAAGGAAATAATAATTGTTTAAATATATAGAAACATTGGATTAAAAAAAACTATATATAAAAGAATAAACGAAAAAATTCAAATGAATTCAATTATGAAAACTAAAATTACCCCATTGAAAAAAAATAAAATAAAGAACAGGATGTGAAACATAAATAATGAATATTAAAATATAATATGGAAACTGTTGTTTAGATGGTAATGGATATAAAATGTGTTTAACTGTTTTTTTGAAGTTTATTTTAATTTAAAGATGTTTTTTTAAAGAACCGAGCTAGGCTCGGTCACCCAGGTACTAATCTAGAAACGAGGCAATGAAACCCTATTGTTAGTCTTGATTACAACGAAGAGTTAAACATTAATTGCAATAAATTCAAATAGAATTAATAATATTAAGTGTTAATCGCCTGAAAGGTTTTTAAAGTGTCGACCAACTCTAGTGTCATAATTAGCTAAAAGTAAGCCTAAAAATAGTACGAAGCAAACTCGTAGAATAACATGCGTCATTAAGCTATATAAGCCTGCAGAGTAGATCATGATTCAACTGGGAATTACTAGACCTCAATTTCTTAAGAATAACTTCGAGTTCACTTAAATGTCTCAACTCAAAGTCAAATGTCACTCAAACTATAGAAATACTCTCTTTCTTGAATTAAAGCTAATCGAGCTCCAACTTTGCAGAAATTCTAGAAAATATACCTAATTAATTAAATTTACAGTTTCCCAACGTGGGACCCACGCCCCACAGTGGGGCAATTTGATAGTTCAGGGGGGCAAATTAAAAATGGACTCAACACACTTTAACCCTTTCGCTTTAGGTTATTTAAATGCAATGCTAGGTATCGGTGACAAATTTAACAAAAAAGGTAAATTCCTAGAAAAAATGATAAATAATTATTAGGTATAATTTCGTTTGACGTTACCAAAATATCAACTGGGTAATTAGAGTCATCAAGTCAAGTAAGCTTTTTCATTATATGTTTAGAAATTTTACTTTCCTAAAACTTATCATTTATATTTCCTAAGGAAACAAAACAATTTTAAAAGGTTTCAAAGGTTAAAAATGATGTATGGGGGCATACAAATTTTAAAAATGTTAAAGTGGAGCATGGCCTAAAAGAGGTTGGGAAAATCTGTTGTACGAGATCAATTTCAATCAATTATCAACAACAGAAAAAATACAATAGTAATTCATAGAAGAGAGGTTTCATAATCTTACTGAATTGGCATGAACAGGCTGCCCCTGAACGCTAAGTCTAGTTCGCAGTACATTAATATTATTCGTAACGAGCTGCGAGTAGTAAGTAATCTGCCAGTAAGATTGGTTTACCAGTCTCCAAGATGAGCTCAATAAAAAACTCACTATATTCGGCGAATATAACCCGCCAAGAAAAATGTCGTATTATCTATTTTCTTCATTCATTTAATTGTGATAGATGACATAAAAAATAAAACAATTTAATAACATCTAATAATTCCCCACGCCATTTTTCAGTGCGATATTGTGTTTTACATTGTTTGTTGCCCGTAAAAAATTATATTGTGTGGATGGTAGCATTATTTCTGACGCGGACATCGCTTTGCCGTTTTTAATTTTCCGCTGTCTTTAAAATTTATGCGTTCCGAATGTTTATTATATTTTTTTACAAATTACTTTTAGCTGTTGTAATTTTGAATGATACAATATAATATATTCTATTGTTTTCAAGACTTTTTTGTTATTTGATACGATTATGTTGTTATTGGTTAAAAAATCAGATACAAAATACTATCATGTCTAGTTTTCATTTTTAGGTGATTTGTACTATTACTAGCTAGTTCCCGCGGCTTCGCGTATCTTAGCGTCCGCGTTCTGTCTATACAGTAATTATTGTCGACTATTCGTTTCACAAGATTGACAGAAAAATAATCTTTTTTTCAGTTTAATTTTCAAAAATTGAAAACAAATTCCTTTGCACTTAAATAGGTTGAAGCCTTCCATTGCTAATTAGTCTTTATTCATCACAATTCACGATCCTTATTTACTTATGTCCGGTAATCTACAATATTTATACCATTTTTGAAATGAAAACCTGAATAATATTAAAGCATAAGGAATTAATGAATTATGGTCGAATTTCGACCACTAGTGTTGATATTTGGATATTCTCAGTTACACCTTCATTATATTTAGTTATACAATACACACTTTCTTTAATACCATTAACTTCGAAAGTTCTATCTAAAGACCGTCAATATACCAAATAATTAAATATCCGAGCAAACCGACAATAGAGGAATATGGCGAGCAAAATTAGCAAACAAGTTAATTGACCTGTAAATGTCAAGTCGGTATGAACCCTTTTCCGAGTTCACGCCATTGTTCATCAACTTGCGGTTCTCTTCAAAAGCCTATTGACGTATTTCTTATAAAACAAAATATATATTAGAAATTATAAATATTATTCCAAAATTAACTGAATTAATTCTAATTATAGGCTATTAACTTTTACTCCCAGCTTTGCTCACGTTATTGTAGATTTTGAAAATAAAATGCAACCCATGGTAGTTATTCATAACGTAATTCTCTATAGGTGAAGAAGTTTTTGAAATCGGTTAAGCATTTTTAATTATATCCATTATAAACAAAAAAATCAGATTTTCCACATTATAATAATACTTTACACAAGTGCTAAGTATGAAGAAGGACAAATACTGGAATAGATGAAGAGCGAAATATGTACACATGACTCGTGTGAAAAACAATATTGTTTCCTTCTAATGCTGTACTAGATTTTGCCAGTGGTTTATCTTGCATTTATATATTCTTATGGAGTAAAGGTTCAAAAATTTCGTGACGATCGGTTGAATATTTAAGAGGTGTCAACGTAACAAATAAAGAAACTCCTATTCGCGTTTATATTATTAGATACATTAGATTAGATAGGTTTTAATAACAATCTCATCTAATATTAAATTATAATGTCACATTGTCTTATCAAAAACAAACCGTAAAAGAGCACTTGCCCCTAAATACAGCTATCAGAGCACACCTGTAGGTGCTTAGTAACTGATTAGCAACTTGAAGGTGGAAGCTAGATAGTGGTCATTAAAAAAAGCCCAGCACTATATTATAGTTTCATCACGATATTTTTCCTTCTTCAAAAGCTTCGGTTCATTCCAGTCTTTCAACATCTACTGAGTTTCTAGATAAGCAATAAACCTATACAAAATAACTTGTTCATGCAGTTCTTAATCGACATAGATAAAATTAAAGAGGTCAACCATTTGTGTGTGTCATTTAAAAACTTATAAATTATTGTATTTATACTATAAATAGATTTATATCAAACATTTACGGTGTTATTACAAAAAAGTTAAATACGTATTAAAAATCTGTTTTTATAAGGTTTCGTACTAAATGTACCTCACTCGCCCGAAGTAAATTCGCGTTATCCTTTTTTCGCATGTCTAACTTAACCTTATCAAAGCGAGACAAAAGAGCAAGATAGCGAATATTCAGCGAGCGCGGTGTATTTAAAGCGTAACCTTTTTAAAACAAGTATTCAATACGTATTTAGCTTTTTTGTAATAAGACCGTTTTAGTTTAACTACTCATTTAAAAAAATATCACAATACCTAAATTTAATAATAAATTAATAATTATAAATATTTTAAAAGAATTAAGTGTGCAGCGATAAGTATTTCTTGACGCGAAGATTTGAGGCAAGCGGTGTGATACGTATCCGGCGAAGAGGAAAAACGGATAATATTGTTTACGAAAAAAATATGCAAAGCATATTTTTGCTTTCAAGCTATATATATGATTTCCCCCAGTACATATCATGTATTGATCACATAAAAAACAACCCAGATGGAATCGCAGATATAGACTTGTATTACAATAATAAAAATATTTAATAAGAGTTAAAAATGGTTATTTTTTATAAGCATTTATCAACCAAAAGTCATTTTACTTCCGTAAACAAACGTCAAACCGTATATCGCTGTAAAAAAATGAAGAAATATTAAACCTGACTTCATAATTTCATATTTTTGGTCTCGTTTTTCCTTCATTACACGTTTCACGAGACAAGAGTGTAATCTCGAAGGCCCGGAACCGCTCAGACTGTCTCAGCGAATTAAATTATGCTTTCCCATGAATATTATACTTGGTGTCCCTATCTTTCAGCGTTATTTAAACGAGCCTCGACTGTGAAAAAATCACAATGAATCATAATTTACAAGAACTTTTAAAGTTATCTGATAGAGTAACCTAATTTTCCAGTTGGCGACTCTGTAATAAATTGTTAGTTAATTCTTTTTTAATTTTTTTAATGAATTGTTTTATTACATAACGATGCTAGTATAAAAAGTAGTGATGTTTTGAGAGCCTAATAATAAAAATAAAAACAAGTAAACAAAGTTCAAAGACTTAGATAAACCAAACAATCTAAATTTGTCTTGTTACAAGAAATTGACACTGAATATATGCACTCAAACCTTAGCCAAATTAAAAGATAGATAATAGTATTTAAGACTTAATAAAAGGTTTAATCTGCATCGATTGATGCGATGTCCAAACAAGTTAACCACTGTCATCGTTCCGAACATCTTAAATTTGTAGGATACACATACCACCAAGGCATCACAAAAATTCCGGAAAACACATTTTAATTAATTACGTGCACTGTATTATATCTTAATGGTTATAAAATAGCTCACAGAATCTGCAAAATCTATACACCATACAACTCAATAAGGGTCAATATTTAATTGCGTGAAGATGATTTTGGGGATTTTTGACCCCTTCTACCCCGCATATATAAGAATTTCAGAGTCCCCGGTACATCTTCTTATGTAAGATTCTACCTCATTTCTCAGAATAATGAAATATCTGCTAGGAAAAGAACACAACACTAAATATCCTAGTTCGGTGTCAATCAAAGATCGTTTATTTTGCTTTTTTAACTGAAATTATAAGTTATTGTGACCGGAATTATTATTGCACAAAAACTAATCATAGTTATTCGATACCATTTTTAATTTGATAATAAAATAATCATTTTTTGTCTTCGAGATAACTGAAATAAGGTTAATACGCGAAAAGAATGTACTATAATTATTATTTATAGTAATTAAAATGAATAAAAATAAAATTTAACATTTCATTGAATAATTACAGAATGAAAAAAACCATTTAGTCACCGAAATTAAATTAGATTTGTAAAAGTAAATTTCGGCTTGCAAAATATTACATAAGAATTAGTTTCATTCCGAGATTCTTAGATAATTAATGGATGGCCCCTAACACTACCAAAAAAAGTATTACTTCACTGCAATCATGCAAACATTTCGTGAAACCATCGATTCAGTAGTTTTTTATATCGTAGAGCCAAGATAAATTCCCGGTTAGCAGGGGTTCAACATTGATTTATACTGGATGTCCGTCAGGCAACGAATTACGGAGGCACCGATGTAAATCACGCAGTAGAGCCTGAATCGATACACCCTAATACGATCTGGATAAATGCCTTCATTTAAGTTGCATCTCATAGTTTAACAAAATAAACTTTTTATATTTCAATATAGTTAAAATTTATATTAAAACTGATTTGAAATTAACAATAATCGAGATATATAGAAATTCTGTCATTATTACATAGTAAAATTTTAATTCAATTTAATCTTCATGAACTCTGTAGTTTTTTAATATATTTATTTATAGGCGGCCTATTTTTGTCTCTTTGAGGGCACGCGAATTTTCAAAATTGTAAGTTTATAATTTTTTGTAGTTGTATTTTAAGGGAAAAATTGAATTAAATACTCTTTTATTGTTTAAAAATCGAATATCTTTGGAAATAAAACGTGAAATTATATTTAGGTGAATAATTATATAAAATAGTAACTTTCAATATACTTAGTCTAAAGTAGGTACATAAATTTTAAATCAGTCTCCAAATTTTCATCACAAATCTGTTTGCGCTTACGAACTTTCAATCTATACTAATATTATAAAGAGGTAAAGTTTGTGAGTTTGTGACGTTGTGACGTTGTAGGGGGTAATCTCAGGAACTACTGGTCCGATTTGAAAAATTCTTTCAATGGTATATAGCACATTTATCGAGGATGGTTATGGCCCATATATATCATCACGCTAAGACCAATAGGAACGGAGCAACAATGAAGAGTGTTTAAAAATTGGGGTTTGATTTCCGCTTGAGAGCTTCCGCTGCGTATTAGCGTTAGCTGAAAGTATTCAAACGAAGTCGCGGGCTGAGGCTAGATTCGAATAATTATCTAAGTAGTTAGTTACGCTCACATATAATACGATGACTATTAGTTAGAATGTTGCCTCTGATGCAATATGTGACATTTGACTAGCATTACTATTCCTATTTTATATAATCACATATAATATTATATATAATCACGCTAAGACTAATAGGACCGGAACACCAATGAAAAATATTTAAAAATCGGGATGATTTTTTTCGTCTTGAGAGCTCCTGCTGTATGGTAGTTAGCCCAAAGTAAATTCTACGCGAACGAAGTCGCGGGCAGAGGCTAGTCTATAACATAATATAACAGATAATCTATCTCTTATCTACATTTTACATTTAGATAACTTTGACCTTTTAAAAAAATCCAAAAAATGTTCTAGAGATTACCAAAGTCGATTGTTTTCTTTTTTTTTAATCTCTTTTATTTTTTCATTTTCTATGGCTAATTCGGATTAAAACTTATCTTAATTACTATATTTTGATAATATGACGTGATTTCTTACAATGAAAGCACCATAAAAATCGTTGTTTTAATATCATAGAAGGCAAACGAACAGGTGAGTCACCTGATGGTAAGTGATAACCACCATCCATAGACACTTGCTACACCAGTGCAGTAGCGAGAGCGGAGAGGAGGTGGCTATCCGGCTCTCTCTGACTGACCGAACGAAACGCCACAATGTAGGCACTATTACTTCACGTCGGTGTTTTTTGAGAGGGTGGTACTACCCCGAACGAGCAAACCCATTCATACTGAAACCAGTAATAGTTTCAGCGTGGCTCTACCGCCTACACCTACCGACCTCGTATAAATCTGTGTTTTAAATTTATTTAAATTTAAAACACTTTAATTTTTTACATTTAATTAAAAATTAATTACTTAAATATATAACAAACATCTCTGTGCAGTCATATAAATTGTATTTTTTGTGTTCGTGCAATAATTTACGATTTTCATAATCACGATTTAACCGACCATAATAAAAATATATTATTAAATGCATCACTAATTTAAAAAACTTGTATTAGCCTAGGATTTTCTATGAAATATAAAAACTTAAGTCATTACAAAAAGTTGAAACAATAATATTAATAACGCATAACGATAACGCTGCGTAATATGGCGATATAAGTCAAACCCTTTATTGCCTTTGCTACCCATTTTTACAAAGTATAATCATAACCTTAAAAGGCTTACCAATTATATTAAAATTAATTGCGGTTATTTAAGCTAGGATTAATTTACAACATCCTTTATATTTACTTCTTACACCATTACACGAGTTTAATGTCAGCTTGCAATTGCCGCCATGCTGAGTCGTCCAAATACCACACAGGATGAAATACAGGAACCGTTAGATATATGTTTAAAAAAGAATATAAAAAAACTTCAAATGAAACTAACCTCGACGAGTAGTTTGATACACTATAATTTTTATTTCCGTTTTCATACACATATATTTCAATGATTCAGTATTCCGTGCACCATAACTTTATTAATTACGACTTTGATCACAAAATTCACAAGTATACCTATTTTATTCGAAATTTGAATAAAACCAACAATGGCTGATAAGATTAAAATGACGAGTTCATAAAAAAAAGTTATAAGGCAAAGACACCCTCGCGTCATCCTTAGAGCATTTGTTATAAGTCCTCCTCAGAACCTAATGTTTATTGCACCGGCAGGCGGAGTGTTTAAACTTTTTATACATAAAATTTCACGTTCGTAAAACACGTCCAGGTGGATGAAAGAGGGCGATGAAATTTAGGGGTGTTCTTCTTCGATGCCATAGATCCCATTTCTTTTTATTTTACATTAAACATATAGACAAACAAGCAGCATATATCTACCTAATATTTACTATTGAAAAGTGTAGTATTTATTTATCCAATGAGAAATGATTTAGTGAAATAGTATTTTGAATCAAATTAGATCCTTAAAGACAAATCATAGAAACAGCAAGATTCGCATTGATTTTCATTATGAAACACATTGATTTAGGCTTCTGTACGTATTACAGTCAATATAAAAATCTCCCTTAATATTAAATCATTCGATTGAACACATTACGAACAAAACAATAACTCAATAGAAACAAAACCAATCTATAAAAGCCATTCGCACATGACAATTTTCGTTTTTCAAGCAAAAAGTTTAATGTAGCCCTTGAGTAATACCCAACAGCGGGTGTTACGAGTTATTGGGCGGACGCTGCAATATGGCCGCCGAGAAAAATTACAAGGAGGAAATCTTAAGCGCCCTTCCACTGCACCATAGGGAAAAGGGCTACTAACGCGACGACTCATAACACTCTAAAAGAAATAATAAATATAACCAAAATTGATTTGTATATTTAAGGATAATTTTGTGATGCTATCTAAAGTGAGTGTATTCTTATGACCCACATGATAGAAGTGAACATCTACGAAAACATACGTAATACTTCTTTTTATAAAAACTAATTACTGAAAGATGCACTGGATGTCAGACATAAACGTGATGACGACTGGATCCGAGTAAACCAGCTTCAGCGTCACCAACTCTACCGTGACAATTTAGTTTAGTTCACTATTCAAAGCGCCTAAAGAGGTTTCGGTAGAACCACGCTGAAGCTATAACTGGTTTCAGCATGAATAGGTGGACTCGCCCTGGGTAGTACTACCCTCTCATAGAAAATCGACGTGAAGTAACAGTGCATTGTTGCGTTTCGTTTGAACAATGAAAGCGCCGCCTCCCCTTCCCCTCCCCTTGCCCCGGCAACGCACTTGCGATTCCTGGTATTGCAAGTGTCTATGGGCGGCGGTGATCACTAACATCAGGTAACTCGCCTGCTCGTTTGCCTCGTATGACATAAAAAAAATATATATATATATGAAGATAATTCCAAACATGGCTATTCACATTTAGAATAATCTTAGCTTTTACTATAATAACTAAAAAGTTTGATATACACAATAACAAAGAATTACATAACCCGAGATTTGTCTGCTTAATAATAAGTTTGTAATCAGTACGTCACGAAGTCTAGAATTCCGAAGATAATATTTTTATAAACAAAGTTGTCCGCATCAGTGTCATACACTATGAATCCATTTCTACAACAAAACGTTTCTTTATTCAGGTGTCCCTTGTGACGTAATTTGAATTATATAGATAAATCCTTAAAAATGGTGGCAAAAGCTACTTATACCTAACAAAAATAAAGTATATAATGTAATAAAAATAAGGCACTTCTTTTACATCAGTTACCAATATTGTACGTAATATATACAAATAATATGACTTATTTGTGATAGTAGATTTCGAAATATTTTACTTTTACTACAAGTAAAACATTTTATATTTTGTCGTATCTTAAAACTAAATAACCAAAATTTTAAATATAATATACATAATAATAAAGAGTGGGGATAAATTGTCCATTTAAGTAATCCACAGATCAAATTGCGTAAAATTTCATGGCTCTTTGAATTTCATTCTATGATTACGTTGAAAGGTTTAAGCGATTATGTTAAAATGATACTTAGGGATTTCATATCTTTCGCTTCAGAATTTTTTTTACACACCAACATTTAAAGAGACATTATAATATTATGTTATACTAATTATTTAAAAACTGACTTCGCAGATTAAACACACCTTTAAATCTATTTAATCTGAAAAAGTAGACAAAAACAAACTTAGAATCGTATAAACGGATAAAATTGGACGCGACAATAGCAATCAGTTACGGAGTACGCCACTTCGCATTTGCGTGTTATTATTTATTGTAATTATTATTTCATACGTCCACCGTGTTCATAGTTAGTTCATAGTTCATAGTAGAAATGAACGTTGGTTCGTTTTGAAATACAAGGACTCAATTACGTATACACAATTATAGTGTTCGGAGGCAGAACTCGTAACCCAATTTTAAACTCAGAGTTCCAGTTTTATTCAGAGAGAGATTTCAGAAGGCCCAGAGCAGTGTACCTGCACCGGTCAACATCCGGACCGGCCGGACGTCATTTCAGGGACCGGAAAATCGGCAATCTCCTCTCCGTTGGGACTTTTTATTTTACACGGTCGTGTTACTCGCATCTGGTGCCAAATGTAGGTGCTTTATGACGTAAGCACGTAGCTGTTTTATTTATACATTTTCATAAATATATAGGGATTTATAAATTGTATTCATAAAACATAGTTATCTTAACCTAAGTTTCCCGTTTACGATTCTCATAATTCATCCGCGTGGAACTTAATGAAAAACAGTCTTTCGTTTACTGTCTTAGATATTATTTATACAGTATATAGTATCCTCTTTTTGCAAGAGATTGAATAGCATTTATATACGTACTCTTTTGTCGTACATAACTTGAGCCGTCATTCAAATTTCAATAACTATTGATAGAGTAGACTGATTTTAACGAAACAAAGACTAAGGATAAGCTTTATAACTTTCGTTTATGAGGTTTTGTGGGGTTTATCGTGAACGTAGTACCTTGACAGTGATGCGTGTCCAAACAAACCGACAGACAGACATTTCCAAAGACTATTGAAATTTATTTTAATACTTATTCCTAAACATCTGCACCATTTTTTTAAACAAAAATCTTAAATTACAGACACATTAGATTTATGTTATTATTATATGTATAGATTATTAAGGTATGGTATAAACGTTATAAAGCCATTCTTAAGTTAAAATTATTTATTTTATTTATCTACAATCGATATTATAAAGTTGCTTTGTCTGTGTGTCGCCCTAGTTTTTCTGAACAACGTAACGGATTTTGAAAGGCTTTTAGTTAGCTAGGAGCTAAGCATTTAAGAGATGTACTTTAGAATAAATAAAACGGTTGTAGAAGTTATCTTATAGTCAGTACTCATTAGAAAATTACTTTAAAAAAATTAAAAAGCTGCCTATAATTAAGCCAAATAAAATACGTAATTCGTATTCGTAACGAAGTCGAAGTATATAGAATATAATTTATTACAATTCCTTAACTTCGTGATCAGATACGAACATATTTAAATATATATATATGTGTATATCTAATACCTTTCTCGAGTAATTCTGGTGTATTTTTATATTGTTATATTTTCAGGATCTCGGAAACGGTGTCAACGATTTCCGTGAAACCTAGTATATAGGTGGTTTTGGGGACGATAAATCGATCTAGCTAGAATTTCATTCATAGAATTTTTTAGCTGAGTTTTTAGGCAAACAAAAAATGTATCTAAAATATAAAGGTAAAGTACCTGGGCGACCGAGCTAAGCTGGGTTATTAAAAAAGAAATTAAAATAAACTGTTAGGCTTGCCTCATAAAATTAACATTTTTCTACAAAAAAAGAGCTATTTTTGTTTTGACAGCGCCGGTAAATTTACCATAATATTCTAGCTATATTTTTTCATTACATTCATTACATTAGAAACTTGCCGAAATCATTTATATTTCAGTAAGTAATCATTTAATTTGTTATCCATAATCTTATTTTATATACCAAAAGCCGTTACGTAGCGTTTTAATAACAAATGGGATACACATAAAACTGACTCCCATAAAAAATGTAAACAAAAAGAAACCACCTAATTCATACATAACTCAAGCTAAATGGAATATTTTCCTTTAAATCCAGCGCTAGGTTCCAGTTGGCAATATTTTTTGATTTATCGCCAAGGGGATATTTATTAGACCAATAAAATTTGTCCTTAGCTGGTTTCAACCTTCTTCATATTTCATAAGAGCAGCTTTACGTGGCGTGAGAGTGTAAATTGCATATAATACAGGTGAAAAATGTATGCGGGAGTTTCGCTACTATAAAACTTTTTAATATAGTTTTAACAGACTTCAAAAAGGAAGGTTCTTAATTCGACAGAAACTTTTGTAACCTCAGAAATCCGTTTTTATAAACAAAGTTGGGAGTTTTTGGCGGAAACTTAATTATATTATATAGTGGATATTATATTTTATTCATAATCATGTGTTATTTGACATGTCATTTTGTAATATTGGTGGCATTTTAGGTAATATAGTTCAGCTGTTGTGCATAAATGAAGTGCGTGAAGCACGAATTCTGAAATGCCATAAAAATTCCCTAGAAAATTCTAACAGGGAACCTTATTAAGCTATTGAAATGATCGCAAGACACTTATAATATGAATTAGTCGACAATAGCAGTAACACTCTGGAAGATTGAATGTCAAAAATAAAAAAGAAACCAATTTGGAAGATATTTTTTCTTATTGGAAAGGAGATAATTTCAAGAACGTCTAATTTCATTAGCATTAGAACTTGGATTATGAAGATACTTAAATATAGTGTAGGACGTTTTGGTGTATCTTTAGAGTTGTTTTTTTAAAAGTCGGTTTTATTATTTGTTAATCGTTTCTTTAGAACTTTGTAACTTTTGCATTATTATATTGCTACGATCGAATATACAATTGTTTGTTATTTATACACCTATAGTATACCATAAGCTTAATTAAGAACTGTATGAAAAAACTAAAAAGTAAAATATCCCAACGGTTTAATAACTGGAAATATCCAGAAACAAATATGTTTCTGATTATAGAGAACGACATTATTTATCCCTACATTCACAGACTCGACAGTCTTTTGCGCATGTCACATAAGGTTTTCTTAATTTAATTCTTAATTTTAAAAACTTTGATCAGTGTTATTTATATTTTTGATTTATTACAATTTGTATCTCGTATTACGTAATTAATTATGCACTTATATTCATTCAGAAAGTATAATTTCTAATAATACCGCGAAAAATTGCTGCCCTGTACACTATCTATTTATTAAGAATCAAGAATTGTAAAGGCTTACCTCTGTGAGATAACAATTCACCTAACTAAAATATTTAGATATTTAAAAAAACTAGTGGGCGCCCAGTGGTCGACATTCGACCATAGTTATTTGATTTTGTAAAGTTTGAACTTTATTAGGGTTGTGAAAGTTGTGAAAGGGTATACTTCTATAATCAAAGGTTTTCATCATGGCTACTCAGTTATTTGCCATGATCTTTAATTATATAAACATTTCAAAAAACCTGTATGTAAATGAAAATTTAAATTAATTATAAATTTGAAACAAAAATCACGTGGTAAAACTCTAAAAATTTTAGGCAAACATAACTTTACGAAAGTAAAGAAATTTATCACAACCCATGACACAATTTTCAATTAATTTTACACGACACAATGGGTGGGTGATATTTCTGGGTGATATTGAATTAAATGTAGTCTGTTCATTATGAGAAACAGTGATATGCCCAGTATCATCGTTTGGAAAAGTAATGAATCCACAATACAATCAAATGGTGAATCCAAGACAAAGATGTTTTTAATATTACCATTAGCTTTTGAAAATAAATTCTTTTTTGTTCCTACATGAGGTTGAATTGCAACGTTGTAACCGCGGAGGTCTAAGTCATGGATTACTTTTATGAACAAAATTCATATTTTGATTATACAAATTATTATTTGACTCATTTTTTTATTAAATCATCATTTGAAGTGAGTACATCATAAAAAATAATAAACATTACAATAATAGTAATATATTATAATATTATTGTTGAATGTAGGATGTAAAATGATAATTGGAACGTAAGAGTTAAAAAATACATACAGTCGAGCATAGCAACCTCCTTCCCAGTTACCAACCTTTTTTGAAGTTCGTAATTATATAAAATTGTCATGTAAAATTCAAGCATTGGTGTAAGTAATGCTTATTTTAATTAATTTAATGTACTTCTAATGCATTTTATATAAAATAAATAACTTTCTGCACTTGTCCGCCACATAAACTTTAACTATGCCAAATTTCAAGTTCACCCGTTAAGGGGAAATAGGTTAAAAAGGGGTACAATTTTTTTGCTTCACGTATATTTAAAAAAATATCCCAATAACAAAAATATTAATAATTCAATACGGTCCCATAGAACTAGTTGTAATAGTAGTTCAAGGATGCTTTGGCGATTTGTAGCTTAGAGGGTTCACGTTATTTGTCTCCGGTGTAGTGAAATAAAATACTAAAGGTGTTCTACTAACCGCCCTTTTAATACAAGTAATAACACACTGTGAAACAAATATTTTATCAATGTAGCGTATTATTTTAGCATCCCTAAACATCCTCCGATGAAAGCGACAGTTCTCAGAGTATCGCGTGGCTTTACATTAGAGGTCCCTTTTTTTATTAACGAGGGGAAATCCTTTATGGATACGCCACCCTCCCGGGGGAGAGAGTGGGTTATGTCCTACTCCCACGGACTAAAACCCCACGGTGTACAGTTCGCTGCACTGTAGGGGCAGCCAGGGATCGAGCTTGCTTCCAGACCTTGAAAAACTGCTTCTGCGGCAGCCTGGCGAATGAACGCCCTACTGTAGAGAGACTACTGGGTAAACGACCAGTAGCCTCCTCTTTTCAGCCTCACCCGTGCAATAGGATGGGGCCCCTGGCCCATCTCTTCAGGTTTGGCGACGGTTTTGGGAGAGATGGACATTACGCCTCGCCCCTCCCACTGCTCTTCTTTGGCGAAGAGGGCCACTTCGCGGATAACTACGAGTCTTTTAGGTGCCTTATTGACGGCAATATTGCCGGTCTTACATTCTAAGACTTTTTGCAAACTAAATGAAAAACAAAACTAAGAGAGGCGAAACGCCACAATGCTAAAATTACTGAACGTCGACTTTGGGTGTTACTAACCAAGAGAGGTAAGATACATTGCATATATACAACATTTGTTTTTTTTATCGAAATGACTTCACGCTATTGGCCTTCACAGCTTAACCGAACTAATGAGGCGAGCGCTTATGGCGCTCAGGCGCTTGGCACCAAGCTTAAATGTGGCCAAACCTCGGCTCGGGCTATGCGGCATGGAACCCTCAAGACACGCTGATAACGTGACACAGTGACGCTGCGTTTATACACAATACAGATCACCCCTCACACGTTAATATACATGTTGTAGAAGGGTTTTTACTATATTTCCCCTTTTTTTTCTCTTTGGTTAGCCAAATTGTCAGACTTAAAATACATTTACGCGCTCATGTAGCACATTTGTAGGAACGCATATGAGTGGAATTAACGCATATACGTATAATTAGCTTGCATAAATAGATTAGATCGATACGCGATATTGCATGCAAGACAATGACAGAATAATTAATGGTAAAGATAGAATACTTCAGTATGTAGAGTCTTGACGTAGCTGTGGAGTTTGTTTTATATCTGATTTTATCTAATTATCTTGATTAATCATTCTTATAATAACACTATTTGATTAAATAGCATTAAAAAAAACAACATTTAAAACTAAACAATTTAATTACTATATTTATATTTCTACAATATCACAAACAAATTTATACTTCATCCACAAGCCTAAATCGTTGATGCTGCGGTTCAGGTATAACATTGAAATATTTCTTATATATCACTTGATGTTCCCGACCTTTGTACATACGTTGCACCCATGTATGGTCCCAGTAGGGATCAAACTTCTCACAAGTTACTAATACTTTGCCAGGTTCCATTGCGAATAATGTTCCGTTAACACCAAACCCAACCTAAAAACAACGAGAACAACTAAGTAACACTCTTTATGTTTGCCCAGAGCTTCATTCCTGTAACTTTTATCTATACCCTGGCAACAGTACATATTTTCGAAAAGTACCCCATGTCCTTATATGTATATCCATAACAATGTGAATGTAAAATTCATGAAGATTGTTTGAACAGTTAAGACATTAAAAGCTAATAAACGAACTGACTTTCACAACTATAATATTAGTAAGGAACTAAGTAATAGTAGTAGTAATAGCATTCATTATCATTACCAGCCTATAAAATGTACCCACCCTGAGGCTATAGGCGTCTTCTATTTTCCCACATACAATAGTATTACTTTTTTTTTATATCATTGGAGGCAAACAAATAGGTGGGTTACCCAAAGTTAAGTGATCACCAGCATCTATAGACAATAGCAACACCAAGGGAGTCGCAAATGCGTTACCAGCCTGTGTTTAGGGGAAAAGAAGACGATGGGGGAGAAAAAGGCGATGGGGAGAGAAAAAGACGATGGGGAGAGAGGGAGGCAATGGGGAGAGAGAGGAGACAATAGGAAATGGGAGTATATGAGCCTCCGATGCCCTTATAAAACGAAACACAACAATGCAAGCAGTGTTACTTCACATCGGTTTTCTATGAGAGGTCGATACTACCACAGGCAAAACAACCCATTCATGCTACAACCAGTAATAGCTTCACTGTGGCTCCTACCACTACTAGTACTACAAGAATATTTCTCAGGTTCAGGTTTCTACACACTGTTTTCCTTCACTGTTACCCATAGTGTTAACAATTTCCATTATTAAATATGTGTGAATTCTGAAAAATTTGTTGGGACATGCCAAGGATTCAAACCTGCATACGTTATTGTTATTCCACTGGTCAAACCTCTAGAACACCACAACTGCCACGTAGTAGTATTATAATAATATTTTTTTTTTTATTGTAGCACGGCAAAGTGACTGCACTATGCCTGATGGTAAGCACAGTACAATCCAAAAATAATAGCAACCACCGATTGACACACTGTCCATCGCCGGTCGCCACTATCATGCCGGCCTGTAATAAGCTGGATATGCACAGGCTGATCCCGAAACGCGACCCGTAGAAGCGAATCACTATTACGGGCTTTTTCGCCATATACATGGTGGTTGCGACCCAGTAGGGCTGTAAAACCCTACCACCCCGCAATAAAACCCTACCACCCTGCAGTATCAAGTTCATAATTTCAAAGTAAATGACAAAACAGAAAAGCTATATCAATTAAAGTCAGCACAGTTAAATGTTTTTTTTCATGGAATATATGTGAAGATATCTTATCATGTTGAATATTTACATAATATTCACTCAAGTACTTATTACAGAAAATAATAATATTTATAATAATTTAAAAAAACATATGTGGAGCCATGGGCACAATAAAATAAATGAAATAATTACTATATAAAAAGTAATTATTTGCATGCTTCTAATGAAAAAGTAAATATATATGCCACAATAATAGAAATAATTCTTTTCATACAGTAATCTTTGCAACTACAGAAATTGGTGTATTTTAAGAGAATCTATTATTTTACAACTAAATGCAAGGAATTTTATATATAAAACTGATTTTATATACATTTTTAAAAGACCTCCTTTTAATTAATTTTATGATATTGTATCAAATTGTATAATAGTCAGTTTAGTTTTTGGTCAGTTATTATTTTTTGGAATGTTTGTCTGTAGATTAGAAAAAGTTTATTTATTTATTTATTTACACATGGATAAAGCAACAGTCGACAGTCAAAAATAATAATACAATAGCAATAATAATAAAAAATACACTAAACTGAAGACCTAAAACGCTTTATCACATAGAAACTTAACTTACACTAATCATAATAATAATAAGGAAATAATAATTATTTAAATATATAGAAACATTGGATTTAAAATATATATATATAAAAGAATAAAGGAAAAAGTTCAAGTGAATTCAATTATGAAAACTAAAATTACCCCATTGAAAAAAAAAATAAAGAACAGGTTGGCAAACATAAATAATGAATATTAAAATATAATATGGAAACTGTTGTATAGATGGTCATGGATATAAAATGTGTTTAACTGTTTTTTTGAATTTGAATGCCTGATGGTCAAAAATGTGTAATGAAATGTGTTTGCTTGCAAGCTCATTATATATACGGAGTCATACATACAATTGGGTTGAAATAAGAAGTATTATTCATAGAAGTTTTAAGAATAAATGTTTTAGGAAAAGGATAATTGAAATTGGTGTTAAAATTAAGAGACTCTAGCAAGGAGGGAGATGAAATATAATTGTGCAGCAATTTATGAAGAAATACTAGATCATGTTGATTTCTACGAACATGTAATGGTATAATGTAATATTTATTTAATCTGTCATAGTAAGAAGAGACACTGCGAGCATGACCATATCTGTAACATATATTAACATATATCTATTTGTTAATATAGTATCCTATAGCTTAACAGAATATGATTAATATCGAATATAATTAAAAGAAATGACCATAATATAAAACACATCAACAGGAGACATAAAATACATCAAACAACTCATTCTTTGCTTTAAATCTCCTTGAGAAAATTCAAATTGCCTGATGAGATTTTATGATTTTTAAATGAGAGTGTTGGGTTTTCTTATTTCAAATAGGAACACTCCTATGCCCACACATTATGGAGATTCTTTGTTAACAAAGAGAGTATACAGGAAGGGGGTAGTAGAGCACAGATAATGTATGTGCAGATAGTATAAAAATACTGAAAAAGTGAAAAATATAACAAGAGCCGGCCTCATTGCGGGTGCATTTAACACACAAGTACTTCTTTTTCTTTAATTTATGGCACTATGTGTAAGCAATACACAATTCCAAATACACAAGTATCAGAAGTATTTTTGATTATTGACATTCCAAGAGTGATAATGCTAGAGTCTACCAGAATATAGACCTAGTTGGCTTACAACAATACTTATTTCATCAAATAAAATATTGAATACATACATTCAATCCAGGATGGAATCGTGTTGTCCTCTGTGTAACAAGCATATGTCCTGATTGTACAAAATGCCCATCTTGTACCTTCCATCCACGCCTTTTTGGCTTCACTTTGCAGTTAGTGTTCTCTGTACTTCCACCAGTCTTTTTGCTTGCATTACGGATTAATTCTAGAAAGCAAATAATTATTTATTCGCAGATGAGTAGATATACCTGTGGCTCCACACTCCTTTCTTATTATTTGATCCTATTAATCTATTATACAATAGACTGTTGAGTTAAATTGGTATTGTGTAAGTATTATCAAAGTTGAGATATGTACAAAAACTAATTTTCATGATTTAATAAACTCAACAGAAATTGCATACATATATTACGTCTTCTTAACCCATGAAATTGCCATTTTGTATGAAAAAATGTAAACAATTTTTATTCATGTATTTTTTATTTGTATTAATCGAAGTAATCACCCATGCAATCAATGCATCTTTGCCAATGCAGTGACAGTTTATTAATGCCCTTCTTAAAGAAATCAGCTGGACGGGAGGCAACAAATTCTTCAAAGCCATTTATCGCCAGCGCGAAGTATGCGTCGAGACTTGCCTAGCACTGCGAACAGACAAAAAAGTGAAGGAATTTTGAACCACATTGTTACCTGTGATGAAAAATGGTTTCTGTTTGATAACCACAAGTGCTCAGCAAGTTGGTTGGATCCTGGTTCAGCACTTAAATAATGCCCTAAACGAAAACTTACCCCTAGAAAAGTGATGGTCACTGTTTGGTGGTCTAGCTCCTGTGTGATTCATCACAACTTATTAGCAAACAGGGTGAGCATTACAGCAGATGTGTACTGTGAAGAACTGAACACAACGATGGAGAAGCTGGCACATCTCTAACCAGCATTGGTCAATCGCTCATCTCGGCTGCTCCTGCATGACAACACGCGACTTCATACTGCACAGCAGACGGTCTCCAAGTTGCAGGAACTAGGGTTGGAAGTTCTCCGTTATCCGACCTACTCACCAGACCTTGCGCCTACATACTACTACTTTTTCCAGAATTTGGATAACTCCTTGGCGGAAAAAAAATTCAATACCCGAGAGGCAGTACAAAATGCCTTTGAAGAATTTGTTGCCTCCCGTCCGGCTGATTTCTTTAAGAAGGGCATCAATAAACTGCCACTGCGTTGGCAAAGATGCATTGATTGCATGGGTGATTACTTCGATTAATACAAATAAAAAATACATGAAAAAAAAAAAAATTAATTTTATCATACAAAACCGCAATTTCATTGTTAAAGACGTAAATATATATATGATCTAAAGTTGAAGGGAATAGGTTATTACAATATAAAAATTAAAAGAAATGAAAGTGAAGATAATAGAAACGAACAATTATCTAATCAATCTTACACATACCTTTTAGTGGTAATTTATTTCTGGCATGTGGTAATAAGAAATTAATGTTCATTTTTCTTACTTTCTATTTAATTTTATCAAATTTCAAAACTCAAAAATACTTCTTTTTCTTCTTTTTAAAATGGCAACATATGTGTTGACACAAATTTGCCAATGTCAAGTGAATGGAGTCATAGACAATGGAGGTTGCGCCAGACAATTATTAGACAAATATCTTTATATTCAGACCGGGCTATCTACAAACAGGCATCACAAAGAAAATACATATAAATTAAACATACAACATATTGTTAGTTTGCGAACATACACAAGAGCATAACCTAAAATTTAAAGTTTAATTTTGTTAGTATTAATTAATTTCGAAAAGCATTCTACAATTAGATGATTGGATAACAAGAGTTAAGAGACACATAATATTAGTAGGACGGGGAATAGAAGAAAGTAGAACATCATAGAGGGAGAAACTGTTTTTAGGGCAATTAAAAAATATGTGATCCGGTGATCCGTCCTCAAAGCCACATTCACAAATAGAGTGATCCCTGATCCTTATTTTATTCAAATGCACTGGTGTGCAAATGTGCCCAAGACGCAGGTGGCAAATAATAGAGGTAACGTTTTTACTAACATTTCTGAATTTAAAAAAACCATGGCTTTTACGGGATATCAATTTGCAAAGACCCATAATGCTTGCCCTTTAATTTCCAACTCCTTTGCCATGCATCAAACAATCCTGATTTAGATGTTAGGCATAAGTCCCTTGCGTAAATCCTATAGTGATTGAAGGACCCCGACTGGATGGCACATTTGGCGCAAGAGTCCACAGTTTCATTACCCGAAAATCCACAGTGCCCAGGGATCCAGGCAAGAACCGTACTAAAACCTAAATTGTGACACTCATACAATGCTTTCCTAATTGTAAATATAACTGGATGCTTATCTGTGAATGTTAACTTGCTGATTTTGTAAAATGATTGAAGTATACAAAGAAGATCCTGTAGCGAGTGTTGGCCAAGACGTTCATAGTCTTGCAAAAGTATCTGAAGTTTAGGGATTAGTGGATGGCTTGTGTTTCGGAAAAGTTTATAAAGGAATCTGTCTGACAGGTACTGACGCCGAAGATACAGAGGTGGTTTTACATATTCCACTTGCAGTGCATTAATTGGCGAAAAAGTACTATGAAATTATTTTGACACTCTTGACAACTGCATAAGCCCAGATGAATAAGCAATGTGATTGCTTCAGAGTATTGTTGTAAGACTTACGTATTAGTTTTAGTATATTATTAGTTCAAAAAACTACACAATAACGTGACTACGTTGTGTATACTTCGAATTACATTATATGTAAATTACACATGCGAGAGAGTGAGGACGTTTGGCTTATATAATAGCATATCTCTGAAACTTTATACATTGTCAATCGTTTTTTATTACTTTACAACAAATATTAAGTCAATCACACGTTAATTGTTGTGCTAAATAAACACAATAACATCAATCACCATAGGTGTTAGTTTAAATGTACCACCTAGTTTCAAATCATTAGGTCCTATTTGAAATGGAATATTCTGTTGGCTTAGTAAATGAAGAGCTATCTTACAAACATCTACCATAACCATATCCCATTCGACATTCTTTCACAACAGATTAAATTTAAACTACGAACATAGAATAACTAAATCATAATATATATATATTAGTAACGAACAAAATAAGCTAACTTAATTGGCCTAATCTGTAAAATTGCTACGTTTCGTTTTCTTATTGATCCTTATACACTGGCCTAATTCGTAGCCAGCGTTATAATAAGTACACTTTAGACTTTATCAGTGAAAAATACTATTCTGGTTACATTCTAAATTCCAGTGATTTTCACACTTTAGCAAATCTTTCCCTAGATTGCGCAACATTTACATAAAGCAGTAGTGACATGTCAGCGAATAAAATAATGTAAAGTATTTTCTAGCATTTTTTTAAATAATATTTATTGTTTTACAATACAACAATATCTAATATAACATTATTTACAACCATAAACTGGGACACAGAAGAAATCTGACTAGCAACTACCTATGTTGACAACTTCAGAATTGGCAGTATTGATTAACCTCTTAGTTTAGTAGTCTGTGACTGAATACTTAAAGTTGACACTGACAGTGTTGACTGTTGACACTTGATAAAGTAATGAAATCCGTAGTTTATATGTAAATCTTTTTCTAAATAATACTAAAACCTCTATATTATAAGACCATGACATCAGATCCATTAAATGTTGCCCGACGGAAATTAAATGATGTTTTAGGTGAAAAATCTACAAAATATTTTAATCATATGAAACAATGGTTTCGAATGAAATTAACGAAAGAAGAGTTCGATGCTGAAGCTCGAAAACTGCTGAACTCCGAACAAGTCCACTACCACAATGAATTCTTGCTTGCTTTGTTGAATAAAGTTGAAGGTTTAGCAGAGACTTCAATTACAATAGCACAAGAGAAAGCAAGTTCACACAATAGAAACAGAAGACACAAAAGAAGTTCTCGCACATCTGAGAAGAGTAATTTCGAACAGGTGGATCTGCTGGAGTATTTACCGCCAAATTCCCCGCCTGGAGCAGGGAGTGACGGAGTCAAATGTGCTGCACAGGTATCTAAAAGTTTATATCATAGATTCTTTAGACCAGATTTTAGTACAATTAAATTCTCTAGTGTTATCTCTAATATAAATTGTTATTGTAGGAGTTTATCTTATAATTGAAAACAATATAAATATATATGATGTTTATTTTTCACTGTGACCTGTATATAATAAATATTTACAGGAAATATTCCTACCGGATCATGCATTAGTAGTGGGTCGTTTCATGCTGGCAGCATGGGAACTGGGACTTGAAGGGGCTGAAGATGATGCTGCTGATATAATAGTAGTTGCAGTCCAAAATTTTCTTAAGAATGTTATTAGCACAGTTATATCACAACGTAAAAGCTTCAAAATGCATGGAAAGCATTTTAAATATGACATTGGTGGAGATTCTCCAAACATGTGGCTGAGGAACACAGCCAAGCTGTATGATCCACAAAGTGAGGGGAGGGTCAATGTGGATGATAGCCCAGATGCATTAGGTCCAAGATGTCCACCTACTATAGATGAAATGGAACAAGCAGCTGCTTTTGAAATTGCTTGCAGGTGAGAATAGATATTAGGTCAACAATAGTTATGTACACTTTTGTCATATTATACTTAACAAGCAGTTTAAGTTTGTAACTTGAAGTATGTTGCATGATTTAATACTATGTTACCAGCCACAATCAATTTTTATCCTCCTTTTTTTTTCAAACTGACTACGCTATTGACCTAGCAAGGACTTAACAGCTTCACCAAACTACTAAGGCGAGCGCTTAAGGCACTCAGCCAATTTTATTTGGGCAACTAGCTCAAGGGTGCACAGCACACCTCGGCTTTATCCTCCTATGTGTTAATAAAATGCCACTAAGATGAATATTTCTTCTTTGCCATTCCTGCAAATCATGAACTATTTAATTTTTGCTTTTACATGCAACTACTGTTTGATAATTGCTTATTTCTTTCTCTATTGCTCATTAGGATGGATTTAAAAGTCTTGAAAATTTAGTAAGGCTTCATGCCCAAGTTTCGAATTGTAGACAGTAATTAAAAAAAAAGAAAAATTATTTTAGAGTTATCTAATATATTGATATGACAAGTATTATTGTTAAAGATAAATATTTTTCATTACAGCACATCAATTGCAGAGCCAAATGATGACAAATTAACCATAGAAGAGTTCTATGATACTTTACTTACCCATAGGAATGTAATAGCATGCCATTCTGTGTACGCTGTCAACATGGAAAGGCTGGCAGTCATGTTAAACCATCCCAGTTACTGAACTTGTAGTATAATTATTTGAAAATTGTTGTGCAAGAATTTTTTTTGACTGTGAACCTAACTTTCATTCACAATACTATTCTAACATATAAATGGATGTTGAATTGACTACTTGTTGAATACAGAAGTCTTACTGAGCAATGCTGTTGATTATCATGTTTGTAATCTTACGAGGATCTACTAAGAAGTAAGATAATGAAAAAGAATACTTTGGAAACATTCTAATTGGTACTTACTGTATGTTTTTGAAAATATAGTACACAAAGATTTGTAACTTATTTATTTTTCATAATCAAATTATTCTTCTTATCATTATTATGTATAAAGTGAAATTTATTCGAAGACGTATTTTTTACCTTTAAAAATTACAATCATATTAGTTATCAGGAATTGCATGCACTTTTCAATTCATTCTTTAATTATATAATAAATCTTTGTAGATATCACTCTTATGTAAATATTAACAAAAAATTATTTAAACTATGAAATGTTCTTGTGACTTAAATAACAAGTTAATTATTATAATATGAATACACGAATAAATTATTAGGAGATATTTTTCAATCACAATAAATACTTAAAACTAAGTCAATGATTATGAAAACCTATGAACATGACAAAGACACTTATGAAATTGGTAGAATTCAATTGGTAGAATATTTATTTAAGTATATGTATTCATGTCACTAGAGATAATTATTTCTTAGAATTTGGAGTAAAAAGAATTAGAAAGAAGAAAAAGAATAGTTTTATCAGACAAGAGTATCTGTTCAGTTCATAGATGAGATAAAGAACTTATAGACGAAATTAATGAAAAAAAATGTACTATGATTCAGTTTTGGTAATAAGTACAGCTTGAATGTAGCGATAATTCGAGTATATTTAGTACTGATGCCTCTAAACAAAATTATATTGAACTAACCAGAGTTGCTCTAATGAAATCCTAGATCAACGTAATTAATTCTTTTAATTTTATCATCTAAATCATTAGTGCCATTGTAGATAATTAATAAGATCTTTTAATTTACTTTGTAATTATTTCTGTATTATAACGTATTCTAATAATCTAACAAGATATAATGCCCCCTTGTTAGAGAACTTTCCATTGAGTTTATATGAAATTTCAAAAAACGTGCTTTACGGTGTTATTTTCTATTCACTTCATTAGTACACTATAGCTGAACTATATTACATAAAATACCACCGATATTACAAAAAAGTTGAGTACAATACCACAAGATTATGAATAAAATATAAAAGACACTACACGAGACTAAAAGCCCGATGAAAACTCATTACTTGCTTGCTAGAAAATAACATTATACAGAATTGGCAATTTAAAGATCTTTGTCAATATTAAATGCAATCAATACTATGTGTGCAGTTTATTCATATAATAACTGAAATAAATTATTTAATAAAAATATAACTTAAAAAAATACCTTGATATAATTTTTTTTGGCGTTTTTAACGTAGTATATGCATATTTATATAATGAAGATTTGACTTCTTTAGAAATTGTTTTATAGATTCTCAAAGTATTTATTATTTTAGTATCATGAATATAACCTATTTATATTTTGCGCCAAAAAAATTTTTTATAATTCAACACTGATATACAATGATATTTATATTTGTAATGTCATTTATAATATAGATTACCACGAAATTAACAGAATTGACTTTGCATGAAAGAGGTATATTTAAGTCGAAGTAGGTGTTGACATAGGAGTTGCGTTGGATGGTGATTGGATAATTATTTTAGGTATTACTCGTGTTGGTAATGTCTGCGGGCTCTCTTCTAGATGTTCTAACTCATGTACTTCTGCAGGTTCGGGTGTTTCCCGATGCCTACCACCCAACAAGCTACGTTTTTTCCAAGCAATAAATCCTAATACACTAATAAATGCGAATATTCCAATTACGCCAAATGTAATTCCAGTTACGGACGCTTTCGACATCGTATAAAACCCTGGAAGAGAGATATATATTAGTATTTATGATTATAATTGTCTTAAAGTTAGTATTTTACTCTAATAAAATACGATGATGGTTCAATTGAATAAACTCGAGCTTTAGATAAATATCACGATGAAATAATAGCATACTGTTAGGTAGAACATTTTCTAAATGCCCACCTAAGACTGAAAATATGTCGCCGAGGGGTATCTGGCAGCTACGTAGGTACTAGAGCCAGATCGGTAATTTCGCTAGGTTTGGCGAGATACCGTTAAAAATACTGTCACTTAATATAAAAGCAGCATCAAGTTCCAGTATGCTTCATATCAGCGTGGTAGTTTGCCCTACTATAAAACCGAAAGGTCGCCGATTCAATCTCCGGAAATGACTAATTTATATGTGATGAGCGTAATTGTTAGTCTTGTGGCTGTACCTCGACATATGTGTAACATTTGTTAAGTTACCAAAAACCAAGTTATGGTTATTTTGGTCTTAAATAACCAGTGTCAAACTGTGTCCTCGTGATTAGAAAATATAACATACTTCACTTCTGATTTTCTTTTCGTTAAAAAGAGAAAAAAGTGGGAACAATTATTAAATTACTGGCATTTGGAACGAACAGGTTAACCTGATATCCAAAATGTTCGGTGCTCTGAACAAGGCGAAACGGTACTTAACCTTGGGCAAAGACTGCTGTTGTATAAAACACAAGTCCGACCCCATATGGAGTATTGTTACCATCTCTGGGTGAGAGCATCTGGATTGCAACTTGGGCCATTTAGCTCGGTTTAAAGAGGAGCTGTAAAAATTGTTGTTGATTCCACGCTCACAAACGGTATCGAACCATTAAGTCTAAGGAGAGACGTCGCCTCCCTATGTGTGTTTTACCGTTTGTAAAGTGGGTTGTGTTTCGAGGAATTATTCTATCTTATGGCTATGGTTACTTTTCACCATAGCACCGCTCGTCATTATGAAGGAATTCATCCTCACACTGGAACCGAAATGGTCTCGGACGATCTGGTTCCAAAGGGGTTTCCTCCCACGCACGCTCCGGAAATGGAATGAGCTTCCTGCTGAGGTTGTTCCTGGGCGCTACAGTATCGTATTCTTCAAGGGGAAAGTAAATAAAATATTGAACGGTCGGCAACGCGCGTATGACACCTCTGATGTTGCAAACGTCCATAGCCTGCAGTGATTGCTTAACATCAGGCGGCCCGCATGCTTGTTTGCCATCATCGTAGTATAAAAAAGAACACCATGTATAACACCATTCTTCGCAAACGTAAAAACAATACTGATCAAAGAATAGAGAAAGACTTAAAGAAGTAACTCAGATACCATACTTTTTATTCATTATAATTCGCGTGTTTTTTGCCATACAACAGTATAGGATTGTTTTATTCTTTATTTCTCGGTACAAAATCGCAGATCGAACGTAAATATTACCTACTAGCCTCTGCCCGCGACATTGATCGTGTGGAATAGTTACTTTGTGCTAACTAGCACGTGGCGGAAGCTCTCGAGAGGAAAAAAACGATTTTTAAACATTCTTCATTAGTGCTCCGCTTCTATTGCCCTTAGCGTGATAACCCGTAACCTTCCTCGATTATTGAGCTATAAAACATTGAAAAAATTTTTCAAATCGGATCAGTACTTCCTGAGATTACCACCTACAACGTCACAAACTATACCTTTTTATAATGTTATACCTTTTTATAATACTAGTTAGATAATATGTATATTTCAGTGTGAATATATATGTTCGCAAGTAAAAAGTTATACTTCTTTAGTGGCAGTGCCTTTTTCTTTAAAACAATCTTTTTTCACATTGTAAAAATATTTCGACAGAGTCTAAAGTTCGAACGACGAAATTAAATAATACTGGCTTGTATTTGTGATTTCGCTCGCGTTCTCGAATATAATAAAGATATCATTTATATGCATACTTAATATATATAATGTAGACATTATTGTACTCATAAATACAAACCTGCGACGGCAAGTGTTATAGAGTCAATGTATTCTTTCTCATCAAGACCTGCACTGCACGTCCACTTACCGACGTCTTCGTACTGCACTTTTGTTATAGTTACGCCGCAATCTCCACGATTAAGGCTTTTGTTTCTCGGAAAATAATAACGATTCAGAATTGGACTGAACGGATACAAAATACGTTTAATTAGTATTTTATTGCAAAATGAAAAATAATGATAAGTAGGTTACAATTTAGTGTGTGGTAGTTAAAATGTAAAAATTAACGTTTTTTTTCTAACTATGCTATTAACCTAGCAAGGTCTTAACAGCTTTACCGGACCACTAAGGCGAGCGCTTAAGGTACTCAGCCGATTTTATTTGACAACTAGCTCAAGGGTGCACGGCACAACTCGGCTTGGGCTGTTGCCTGATACATGCAATTCGCGACCTATCTTTTTTTACGTGGGGAATCCCTTACGGATATACCACCCTAGGGAGAGGGTGGGTTATGTCCGACTCGCACGGACTAAAACCCCACGGTGTACGTCTTCCGCTATGGTTAGGGCGGCATGAGATCTTTATAGACTTCATCGTGCCGTCCCACGAGCCCGGCAGCAAAAGCGACGTCGCCGGGACCCGTCTTGTTAGGAGACAGACGTGTACACACCGGCCGTCTTCTCCGTCTGCCGGACATGTGCAATGGAAAGATGCCCCCCGACCCATCTTCTCTGACCCTGTCCTTTGTTGGTGAAGACGGCCACTCTGAAGGTCTTGTTCACGGACCCTCTCCGCCGCGAGGTGACCTCCTCACAGAAGAAGGCCATAGTATTCGCTGCTAACCCAGTTTCTTTTTATTTGTGTAATAGCAATAGCCGCGTTTTAATGTTTTCAACAAAATAAATATTAAAATATTCATTCAACATACATCATGCTTCTTACATCTGTGGTCTACAATATTTGTACAATAAAAATTAAATACAAAAGTAGTCGTAAAGACACACAATTGTAGTAAAATCTTTGTATTACGGGAGAAATATTTTAATTAAAAAAAAATTGAGCTTCACGGGTCACCTAGCAGATTTGAAACATCGAAATTGTTTTGTATAAGTTATATACATAAAAGATCAGAATACGATAGGAATTAGCTATGGCACAATAAAAAGATAAAGATAAATTAAGATAAGACTACAATTTTTTTCCATAAAATAATTAAAGAGGTTTCACTTTAATAATAATATATATACCAGGCGAAATCTTAGTCACTCGCAGTATTCTAGGATATGACACTTCATGGTCACATTTAATACTTAAAATAATAATAACAAATACCAATAGACAACAAAGGAAACTTAGGTTTACCTACTTAATTAACTTTAGTTAATTCTAAGAATTTCAAAAGTATGGGTAATAACTTATATATATATACTAGCTGTTACCCGCGGCTTCGTACGCGTTTTTTGAATATATTAAATAAATTTAAAATTGTTATTATATGTGTAAATAACAATAATACTCTTTCAAAAATATTTGTAAATATCATACGCACATCATCTACAGTAACAGGTAACGTAAATTATATATGTGAATACTAATAGGGTATCGAATGGGATGGGATTTATGATAAGCCACATAGCTGGAACTTTAAACTACTATCTATGTATCACGTTCAGTGCTCACTTACACTATATAAGAAAGTAATGAAAGTATTAAGCTATACATTATCGAACAATGTGTGTTAAATCTTTTATTATATAGATATAATAGTCCATATTGTTGATATAATCAAGTTATTAATATACCTTGTTATAATTTAAATCACATATAAACATATGACTTTCAATTATATTTATTCTTGGAGAGTACAATGTACGTCACACGCACATGTTTACATTGAACAACATATTTTTGTTCCGTTTCACACATACGAATGAACAGATAACAGTTCATCACAACATAGTTATTTGCCCGTAAAATTCCCGTTCAAATATTACTTGTAGTCCGTTGAAGCTGCCAAGACCTTGCTAGGTCAATAGCGTAGTCATTTCTGAGAAAAAAAAACCGTTCACATAGATCCAGCCGTTTTGGAGGTTACCCGGAACAAATAAACAAACAGATATATCGACAGAATTAAAAAAATTGTTAATATTTGTAACACCGCATATATATGTATTCATCAAAAAGTATTTATTTTAATATTATGTACTCACACTTTCTTCTTATAATACGTAATATATCGCAAATAAAAAAAAAACTAACGTAGAATAAACTTTTTGAGGAGTTTTTGACGGGATTTCAGCCTGTCATGTAGGAGATTTTATATTTTATTCATAATCTTTTTTATTTGACTCTATATTGTGTTAAATTCGTAGCGTTTTATGTAATATGGTTTATTTATTGTGCATAAGTGAAATGAATGAAAAATAATACCACGGAGCATGTATTCTGGGGTCTTGAAAATTAGGTAGATAAAAATTTACGAAATATTATATAGAAGATTTGACGCTTATTATTATATTGACAACTTCAGAATTGGCAGTATGGATTAATACCTTCCCCGGTATTGATGGACGAATATTATTACTACTAACCTTTTAGAATAGCAGCACAAAATAGACTAAAAATGTTTGCGATAGCAACGTTCTACGTATAATCAGAAATTGGAATTAAAAATAACGTAGAATAAACTTTTGAACAGGAACACAAAAATAAACACTGTTAATATTTCCGATAGAATGTTATCATGTTACCATAGCAACGCATATAATACTGATATTGACACGCAGCAGATGCTCTAAAAATAGCCCGATTTTGAGACATTCTTCATTAGTGCTCCGCTCCTATTGGTTTTAACGTGATGATATGTAGCCTATAGCCATCCTCGATAAATGAACAATCTAACACGAAAAGAAACTTTCAAATCGGACCGGTAGTTCTTGAGATTAGCGCATTCAACCAAACAAACAAACAAACTCTTCAGCTTTATAATGTTAGTATAGATATATACCTAAGTTGAATGACCGATGATAAAACCTGCGCGCGGCGACTCGAAATTAATAGCTTTCGTACTAAGCAACTATTTTACTAATTGATATAGAACGAGAATCAATTGCAGAGTATCCTCCATAAATATTGCTACTGTCTAAACGTTCACCTGGTATATTAGCACGCGGAAAAAAGTTGGTACTCCTTATTGTGGGCGAATTTCAACTACCGGACGATCATTAATAAGTACTATATGTAAACTATATTCCTGTGTTTACTTACTTTGTTTGCGTGACATCTGAGTCGATACTAAACGGTATACCGTTAGGCGGCTCAAAACGACAGTAGCTTAGGGGATTAAGCGCCCTTGTTGAACAACAGTATAAAGTAACTGGTTTCCCATGGACCGCAGTAATGTTCTGCCTTACAGCTGCTACCTCATTCACAACTCGAACATTGATGAATTTCGTTGCTTCAATACGTGTTGTTTTTTTGCCCAAATGACATCGCCACTCTCCAGTTTCTTCATTAGTGGCTTTGACTTTAATACTACAGTGCCCGGCGTCGAGTGTTGGACCCGAAAATCTTAAATAACAATTTTAAACCTTTTGGACAAACTAATCATTTGTAAATAAATATAAATAATTTATAATGGAAATATTTTTATTGTCGCATTATAGATGACTACGTTGTTGAGAGTGTAGAGAGGAACGAGACGATATAAAGGAGTGAGAGCGAAACAAACTTTAATTTTATAAGTCACATTATTTGTAATTTTATTTAAAGTCTTTTTTAATTATAATGCTTTAATAATATGATATACGTACACTAGTTGTCCCGCCTTGATAATAAAAAATAAACCTTGATAAATTATATACCTAAACCTTGCTCATGAATCACTTCATCTACTAGTGAAAATCTCATAAAAATCAGTTTAGTAGTTTTGGAGTTTAGCGCGAACAGACGGACGTTGCAGAGGACTTATTTTTTTATCTAGTAATTAGGTTGTGTTTAACATTTTCAGTTAAATTTGGTTTACATTTCTTAAATAAAACAATAATAATATTCTAGTCTTTAAATCCACTGCTGGGTTAATAACTTCTTCCTCAGAGTAAGTATGGATACAATCATCATGCCATCGCA
>JACEII010000017.1:6766428-6922753 GCA_014332785.1 Antheraea mylitta | reverse complement strand
AGCGAGAGAATATTGCGTTTAGTACAGTCACGAGTATCTTCATTGACTTTAAATATAAATACGTCATCGGAAGGATTCCATTCTAAGCCTAATATCTTATGCGTTTCAGATTTATCAAATTCAACAGGAGATAGCTTAACTTCGGAAGGGATATTTTCTAAAACTGCGTTACTGTTGCTGGACCATTTCAATAATTCGAACCCACCAGATTTAAACAAATTAATCAACTGATTAGAAATTTTTATAGCGGCGTCTTCATCAATAATGGAACACACTAGATCGTCCATATAGAAATCTTTTTCAGCAATGGCGGCGGCTTGCGGATAATTATCGCGTTCGTCATTACATAGTTGGCGGATTGTACGCATTGCCAGATATGGACTTGATTTCAAACCAAAAGTAACACGGTTAAACTGGTATTCGCGGATGGGTTCGGCAGCATCAAAGCGATATAATATCTTTTGATATTTTCTATGTTCCTCGTTAACTAAAATTTGCAAATACATCTGCTTTATATCTGCGGTTACAGCGATTGGAAATAAGCGAAAGTTAAGCAGGAGCATAAATATATCTGTTTGTAAATTTGGGCCAACATGTAAGATATCATTAAGTGATACACCATTATGACATTTAGCGCTAGCATCTAACACGGGACGAATTTTAGTCGTATTTTTGTCACTGCGAATAACTGCATGATGCGGAATAAAATATCCTTCCTCAGAAGTATTTGGTGGAATTTCTGAGATATAATTTAAAATGAGATATTCTTTAAAAACTTTATTATAACTATCGCGAATGTTATTGTTTTGAAGTTTGCGTTCTAAAAATAGTAACCGTCGTTGCGCTGATGCACATGAGTTACCTAATTCATGTGGATTCCTACTGAAGGGTAAACCGACCGAGTAACGTCCAGATGAATCGCGTGAAACGGCTGTCGAAAATTATTTTTCACACTCTTTGTCTTGTGAACTTAAAATTGTTTGCGATGGAATCTCTTCAAGATCCCAAAATTTGGAAAGCGAGCGATCCAACGAATAATCATTAGATATGAGAAAAGAAGCAGATGTATCGTCTTGAGGCGACCTAAGGAGTAAGTCGTGATGTGAATTATCATTATCGTGAATAGCGCTCGGTACTTCACCCATAAGAATATAACCGAAAACAGTTTCTATAGCGGGGGGCGCTGGAGGTGCAATTATCTTACCACCGAGAAGTATATATGGGAACAACTGTGCTCCTAATAAAAGCTGTACTTCTCCTGGTTTATACCAGTGCTCATCGGCAAGCGGAATATTGATTAAGTGCTGCATTACGGAAGTATCAATATAATCTAAAGGTATCCTATCGGTAATACAATCAAGTACTAATGCGTTTATATTAAAATTAAATTTATTATTTTTTGAGCGAATCTGTAAGTTTACATAGCCCTTAATAGGACGCGACGATAAACCGATACCCTTAACAAACGAATTAGAAAGCGGAATTATGTTTAAATTTAATTGTTTACAACAAGCGGTAGTTATTATATTACGTTGCGATGCGTTATCTATCAGTGAACGAACAGTGTAATAATTATTGTTATTAGCTCCTCGAACACAAACTTGCGCGGTGCTAAGAAGTATGTTGTGACACACGGTCGAGTTAGATAGCAAGGAAGTTGAGTTTTGAGATATTGTATTTTGTTCGTTTTTATTTAATAAATTATTTTGTGCATTTTCATTATCTGAAGAATTATTATTTTGAAGATAATTACTCGACGTAGATGTGCGGTAATTATTAATATGGAGAAGTGTATTATGGCGTTTATTACAAAATTTACAATTATGAGTTGAGTTACATTTAAATACTGTGTGTATCAAACTTAAACAGTTTACACAACCGTTTATAGATTTTATATGTTTATATTTATTAAGAGGCGAAAGAATTTTAAATTTCGGGCAATTATATAATTGTTGATGATCAATCGCATTACAAAATGAACAATGTTTGTTACTAGGCGCTGTGCCTTCATTGATAATGAATGTGCGCGGGACTCGCGGTGACTGTGACGCACGCGGGGCGCTCGCGTAACTAGCGACAGAGCGCTGCCGTGCGACGCTTGCGATGCTTTTTTTGCAGGGCGTTGTGCGTTTTAATATTTTAAACTGTTCACGTAGAAATTCTGTAAAGTCCTCATAAGTTGGATATGACTGCTTCCTAATTGTATTCTCAAATTGTTTAGCGGTATCGATGTCTAATTTTCGTAATCCTAAGTGCACAAATATGAAATCTAATAAGTTATCTATTTTTATTTGTTTTAAAGCGGATATCGACGTACAATATTCATCTATAAATGATTCTAATTGAGTAGACGTTACGTTATGAAGTGAGTTTAGATTTAATATTTTTTCAATGTAGGTAGTGGCAATAGCACGGTTGTCTGTGTATTTTTCTACTAATGCGTTGTAAATTAAATGATAATTATCTGCGGTTGGGCTTAAACTTAACCAAATGTTTTCAGCTTTACCCTTGAGTTTATTTGTTAAATATCTAACGCGTAATGAGTCATTTAGATTTGAATTATTGTGAACCATTGAATTATAACATTCGATGAACATAGGAAATTTTTCATATTCACCGTAAAACTCCGGTATAGATAATTGTTCTAACCGAAAATTTGAATATTCTCCATTATTTTGAATTGAACTCTCATGGGAATTAATGTTTGTATGCGTAGAGAAGCGTGTTAAAGCGTTTTTAATTTCACAATAATAATCTTCGAATGCCCAAATAGCTTCATAATTTGGTAGGTATTTCGCATTAATTTTCAAATGAAGTCTGTTAATATTATCTACTATTTCGAGATATTCATCGCGCATAAAAGTAATATTTGTTGCTTTACTAATAAAAGAAGACGTTTGGCGATCCTCTGTACTCTGTGGTATAGATTCAAAAATCATTTTTGCGCGTAGAAAATATGATTGCTTTTTTCCCTCGAGTAGGGATATTTCAGCAAGGATGCTTACTGAACCCTCAGCTAAGTCTCCCTTATTAGACCTATGCTCCATTTTAATGTAATTTGATAAAAATTAAAGTTAAAATATCAAATAACTATGCGATATGGCGCGTAAATAACGACAAGCGGGTGGGTATATATAAAAATGAAATACGTTGCGAATTTAGGATTGTAAAATAAGGAATACAAAGGATAATTTAGGAAAGAAGGATCAATAATCCGGCTCGAAGGACCATAAAAATGTTTTGTGCGTAAAGGTGCTGGTTCAAAGGGGGGGTTTTGCGAAATAAGGGATGCGGACTCACCGGTGTTGATTCTGCTGGTTTCACTTCACTTCACTCGCGGCGATATATATTGTGCACTATATATGAATCAGTGTCTATGCGCTTTTTACAAAATATTTTAGAATAGTAGTAATGGGTGACTACCAATTCTTGCGTATGAAGAGAGCGTTTTTTTTGTTGCGTCCGCGGTAAGGATCGTGGCGTAAGTGACAGATGATTGGTAGGAAAAAAAAAGGAGGCGGAAGGGATGCTTGTACGTTCGGAAACATGACTATGCAATAATGCGCGCCAACAAGAATTGACTAACAGGTTCATTAATACTCTGTCGGCATTCTTGCAAATCGGTTAGTAGATGAGCGTAATGCTTACTCTCTCCAAATTGAGTTTTTAAAAAATTGCTTAACTGGTTCCAGCTGTCGAATTCTTTTATTGAACAGGCTACCTCGGCCCTTCCCTCTAATTGTGATAATATATATTTAAACAGAATCGATTGTTGTGGTTCTCACGCTAATCCAATAGCATTGTTGCAGTTAAAAAGGAATGAATTTAATTTTTCGCGTGTTCCGTCAAATGGCTTAATAAATTTAAATAATGTAGCAATGGGTAGGATAGTGGATACGGTGTCTACCTTTTCGGATTTATCCTGAGATTCCTTAAGAGACATAGCTAACACAAATTAATACACAAAAAAAAAAAAAAAACAAATAGAATGAACAGTGTTACTGTACGGTGTAATAGGCGGCCACCCGAGTAACTTGATACTCGAACAGCGTCGAGTGCTTAGTGCAGATGTGAGAAATGACGCTTATAATTCTAAGAATTTGCCGGTGCAATATTATGTCGAAAACAATAATGGTTGTTACATATATAATTTGAACGATTATTTCTAATTTTAAAATTAGTTGAATCTAGATTTTCAGTCCACGAATGATTCACTTCAATTACGCACTTGAATATTTTGGTTAATATGAATTGCACTTTCACTGTAGAGTTAATTGGAAATAAATTCACTTACAGGATCACGCAGCAACAGAGATATAGGAATACAACCAGTTCACCTCGTTTTCTTTCAGGAAGCACCACACACCTCAGGAATCCGCAGATCTACGGATATCTTCCTCGGAAACAGCAGGATTTTTTTGATAGCGTGACGACAACTTCCTTCAGTTTGTCGTTATTATTATTTTTTTAATTTTGTTATTTTATTTCAGGGTCAACACAAATTATTCGCCATGTACACGGAAAAAAAAGAGTTTCGTGATTTAATTCAACCAAAGCTATTTCTATTCATCCAAGCAATTTTATTATTTTGAATTTATTCTTTACAAAGAAAGCAATGCAAGTTTAAAACAATATCTAAGTTTTTGAAACTAAATAATCATCTTCTTCACTAAATACTATTAACTTTTCTCCTGTCGAACAAATTTTATTCATTTTGATATAATGCACGTTTTCGGTCAAAGAAACTTTAATAAATTGCGTCAATACACTGAATTTAATCGTCATAAAAAAATATTTCATCGACTCAATACATCAAAATTCTCAGATTGAAGATTTTTAAAAAACTTGCTACAAAAATCAGTAACTTCTACTTAAGATTTTATTTTCTTGGTTCTATTTTGTGGTTATTTTAATTATAGTTCAAAATAATATTATTTTGAGCTTAAACTCATTATTTACCGCCGAAATTTTGGAATTCTGGATCAAGCAATTTTGAATTTTTGACTGAAAATAATCATTCAGTCGACTTGAATGAATTAATTTCTCGAAGAAAGCGTAATCTAGTGTTGTACATCGTAATACGTCGATATCGATTGTCGTTAGAGGAATCTGGGCTACGTAAAAAATAACAAATAAAAAAAATTAGCTCAGGATGGCTTCGGGCAATAACCTCTCACTACACAATTTTACCTTATGATTTAATTATTCCATATTAAACTATTAATTGTTCACTACGCAATAGATATTGTTGTGTTAACTTCTAGAAGAATTTTTACACTAACGAGACCACCTCGATCAGAATACACCAATAAACCGACAACTAATTTATTGTAGATGTATGTGAGATAGTGAGACATTACATTTCAAAAATTTTATCTGTCTGCGAATGTTTCTATTCCTTCTAATATGACGAATGCTAGAATATAATAAGAGAATCAATAAGAACTTGGACCGTATATAGACCGTGTATTGCTGTTCGTCTTCTCTGATGATGATAAATGATGGTGGAATTGAATTTTGTACTAATTGTACAAATGACACGTTTTCAGTTTATTTCGAGTTTATTTAGTAACATTTCGATATTATACTAAAGTTCTATTTCTAATTGCACTTCGAAAGAAAAAAAAAACGGATTTTATATTGCTTGAATATATTATAAGAACATTAATTTTGCGGAGTTATCGACATTCACACACACGTCAATATCATATTGAGCATCACTAATTTTGAATTGCAGTATGTTATATTTTGTTTGTGTTTGGAAGTGCAACACTGTGTTGTGAAAGATGTTTTTAAAGAAAATTATTAAATATTGCATATGGACTCATGATATATGCCAGAAGATGGAATTACTTCCTTTCGCAGTAAGTAGAATTTCTTATAATACACAATTTAATCTACGTAAGATGCCATTGTGTTTCTAATATTGCATACAGACGTGCGTGAACATGTTTGTTAACCTTCGCTACAAACAACTTTAGATTGTTTTCAATATTAAAAAAAAAAAGTCAAATCAAATTCAGCGCAAACGCTGGTTCGTAATAAATAAAATTGATATTTGGTAAGCCGACTGATAAAACTTGTAATAAGATTATATAAAAGTAGGCCTTTAGCATCATTCGCCTATTTTTGTTTGTTTGTTAAACTTACTTGGAAGCGATGGTATGGCAATTACGTAAAAATACTATGTATCTAAGCAAATATGTATACATTGTTATAATTATATGAGTATTGGTCTAATCATTGTACTCGATGTGTTAATTCAGGTACTAACAGAAAATATAACAACAGCAACTAGTTAATATCATTTGCTAAAGGTCAAGAGCTTGATGTAGAAGATGAAGCTGTGAGATATCTACCTCTTTTACTAATTTATTTCCTGGAGACAGAAAATATTTCCAGATTTTGATTCAAAAACATGGGAGAGACCTCACCTGAAGAAAAGATATATAAGTTTAATCTCATACCACTATCAAAACAATCGCTTTAGCAGCAAAAGAAAAAAAAACTTACTGATATTATTACTATTTAACAATTATTCACATACATTTTCAACAAGTAAGTAATAATCTTTATATAAGTATGTACAAAATATTCTCTGTATTTGTCTTAGAGTTATGTTAAATGTACCCCATACTAGTCATCACAGATTATATTATTTAAAATTAATCCGCATGATTAATATTATGGGATGTATTAAAAATAACTATACATTTTTTTTCTTTCTAGGTGGCTTACTTATGATTATTACAAAATTATAGCAAGGAGAATCTTATAGCATACAAATCTGTGAATAAAATGAGTTTGGTCAAGAAAAAATAATTGCAATTCTGTGAAAGCTCACAATTTGTCATAAATGATAAGATCAGATATTATTTTTCAGGTCCTTGAGCACAAAAGAAGACCATATACAAATGACCAGTCAAATAGTAAAAAAAAATAAGACATATCTTATTGGGTTGGAAAATTCAGAATATTAATGTTTCATATGTAATCTTATAATTTTCAAGAATACAAAAAACAACATAGAAATTATATTAGTAATACAATCAATCTAGTATATATAGGGATATACATAGCCAGATAATGACTTTTCACTGCCTTTAAATACATGATGCTTAATAAATTTCATAGCTTTGCTTTAAAATATTCTGATAACTACAGAATATTTTAAAGCAATGCATGGTTTGTTTGTTTGTCTATCCCAATGTTGTTCCAGAACAAATAAGCAAATTTTAAATAACTGTCTACAATAATATGCAATATGCATATAAGCTTGTTGTGATTACTTGATTGTTGTAGGTACAAGAATGTTTCATTTCAGATTTAAACAAAACTAACATAAATTGGCTGTAAGTGAAACTGCACTGTATTTAGGTGTGACAGCATAATGGAAAAATCAGGAGAAATATCACACACCAAAAAGTATAAAAATGTTGAAAATTTCTTCTCCTTGGAAAATATGAAATACTCCACAGGTAACACAATTCATAAATGAGTTTATTAAAATGTGCTCTGTACTCAAATTTAGTATTTTATTATGTGTAAATAGTAATCACAACTGTATTAATTAGGATATATATCCACTCAATTTACTCGTTTAATTTAATCAAAAAAGGTAAATAATTTCAATTAATTTAACAAAATAACGAAGTTTATCCAGAGAAATGGAAGCCACTTATTCCATTTAGAATATATATAGATCTCATAAAGTAGTTCCTCTGTGCAAATTATAATGTCACTTGTTTTAACGTATATAATATCTACAGTTATAATATTAAACATTAAGTCACTATTTTTAAAAACTTCATTTTTTATATGCATTAGTGTAATTTGTTATAGTTCTAACACAACTAGTGCACACATACATCGATTTATACAATTATTTTGTTTCAAAATTGCAATATGGACTAAATTTAACAATATTATTTTAAAATATAAGTGATAATTACTGTAAAATCTTTAAGTTTTGTAAAAAAGCAGCTATGTATAAAAATTCTCTATATACTTTGTTCAAATAAATATAATTAATTGTAAATGTACAGCATATAGAAGAAAAAATGATTAAAATTTTGTCTAGGACTTTCATGTATGTGAGTTCTTGTATAAAATTGATCAAGTTCTGTTACCAAAGGATACCAAGTCAAATTTCTATTTCTATATGTAAAACCGAGTAACAATCTTATAATGATCATTTTCATTGGTTCAGATTAAATGTTTAAATGATTGTTTTAGTTACTATACTATACCTAAAATGTAATGTAATGTTTTAGTTAACACAAAGAAATATGAATTATATTTCAGGGAGTGAATTACATTTGACTGATTAATCAATACCTATGGAATATAAACTTGTAAAACATACTTTATAGGTTAATAAAGCAAAGGTACCTAATAGCTTGTAATTCAATTTTTGATCTGTAAAAGGTAAACAAGAAAAGTGTAATATTTATTGATTTAATTTTTGTTATCAGATGTTTGTTGCTATAGGAAGATCATTGTACTGACTATAGAGACTTATGTTAAAAAAAAGTTAATCACTGTATTATCATACTTCTGACGAAGAGTACCGATGTGTGTGAATTGTTAATTTGGTGTTTGTCTTTAAGAAAAAATAAATGGAATATTAAAAATATATAGTTTATTTCACTGTATTGGTTTAATTCATTGTGATTAAGAAGCGCCACTTCTGATTATATTTATCTAGGACATAGTCCGCCCTGAAGCGCTGTGAAAAGCAGTTTACATAATACCTACTTCTGCAGCTGACAGTTAACTAAAAGGTGCAATGTATGTATAAGCAAACTGATAATATGTGTAATGTCAACTAACTTTATTTTTGTATGTAAATTATCTTGTATAGCTTAGTTTGTGATGTGTAATTTAAATTTATTTTTCTTATATATAAACTTTGATTCAAATATTTTTACCAATGGCACATTCAGATATATCTTGGAATATCTTATCAGTGTATTTAAAATCTTTGCTACAATGATTGAAATATAGAACCTACTAAGGTTGTTTGCATTAACTAATACAAACTTCCAAGTAGGTTTTATTTTTCAGTTATTATAGCAAAGCTTAAATACCCTGGTAATATTTTCCAGGGTATATACCTGAATGTGCCACCGGTGAATGTATTTGAGTCAATTTATTATCAGCTTGCTTCAATACATTTGTATTATTTGGATTGATACTATGTTTTCTTAATTTAAAATAATTTTCTTTCCTCAAAAGATAATATTAGATTATAACAAGAAAAAATACCTATTGCGTAGATTATACAGTCTCAAATCAATATCATCGATGTCTCTGTACAAATTAAAAATAGTTTGCATCAATGCATTATACTATTCAATGCAAGTAAGCGATGACATCAACACAAACTAATACTTACTCATACGTAAAAAGAAACTCTTGATTTTAAAAACAAAAATCTTACATGAAATTTCTACCATGTCGCCTAAAAAGGTGTTTGTCTTCCTCTAAAGTTACTTTCTCTTAAACCAATAGTACTACATTTTCGATTAATGAAATTAACCTTGGTCGTACACCAGCGATCCTTGATCGAATACCGTTTTGTATCAGTTGAAGCACTCTGTCTTTAAACCGAAAGTAGAAATAATCGGACTAAGAATTACATTTTCTTGAGTTAAAACACAGAATTTCTTCGCGCTAGTATAAGACAAAAGCCAAAGTCCAAGAATACGAAATGTTTTAATTTAAGAAAAAAATAATTCTTGGTTCTATTAGATAATATCTTAAAACGATACATTATATGCTTTTTGGAATAGAGGGTATTTGCTTACTTCAAGTTAATATTATTTTAAATTCGTAAGATATTTTTTATCTTACAATGAGAAAATATTTCATGGTGCATATATGAAATTATATTATCTTGGGTGAACGAATCCTTTTTCCCCGAGTACCTACTGCGATTTTCAGGATAAGATAATTCTCGCAAATTTCTTGAATATTGATTGATTGGATATGAGTTCAATGCTCTTTTTGAAACTCGCGGCAAAGTCACTTGTCACTTTTCATTAATTAATTAACACAGACGGAGACGTCCCAAGGATGCCTTCACCGTCGGCATCCCATCGCTGCCACCAAATTTGTTATACGGATTTGGCCGAAGGCCTTTAAAAAAACTATATTTATAAAATAAATGGTTTATTGAAAGGATTATACAATTACAATAATTAAATATAAGGTAATTAACAAAATAAATACTTATTAAGGCAAGTGTCAACCGCGCGGATATTGAATTTGAACTAACGTTCCCGATCGTGTCACAAGTGAAGAAAGTTCAAGAGGTTTGCATCGAAATAGGGTTCCTTTGTCATTCTGCGAATGGGAACCTTTATAACAGAACGAAGTCACGGGCAGAGGCTAGTGAGTTGATAAAGTGATTCATAAGGAAGATTGATTAGAAGGTATACAATTTGTCAAGGTTTTTTTCTATTATCAGAACGTACGGCGTGCCCGGGAGTGTCAATATAAAGTGTCGAAAATAAAAACTGCATAAGAAACGCGTGTAAAACCATGACAAAATGCTAGTATAATGGTTGTCGAGAAAATAATTAACTGAAATACATACACATCATAGAATTGATAAGAAATAATCATAAAACTGTTAGGACCTAGACAAATAAATTGATAACCTTTATTCTTATTTCACAACTAGCCGTGGCCGCGACTTCATCTGCGTGGAAGGTAAAAAAATGGTGATTAATAAAGTCACCTGAATGTATTAAGTCCATTTACTTGTCTACTTTTCTCTCGTACTTACGCCGCGTCGTCATATAAATTACAATAACTTTTCACAGAGTGAACCGATTTTAATGAAACCAAAACTAAATGTTACTCGAAGATATGCTTTACGATTTTGTTACTGAGGGTTTATTGTGAACCCAATATATTAGCAGTTATGCGTGTCCATAGAAGCCAACAAACAGACAGACAGACAGACATTTCTAAAAATGATTGAAATGTATTCTATTACTTATTCCTAGAACCACCAACAATTTTTTTCACAAAAATCGAAAAAGTACAGACACGTTAGAGTTATATTCTTATTATATGCATCGAATAGATATGAAACAAGAATACGAAAAAAAAGGTCATTATTTATTTTACGTACAGGGTTGGATTAAAAGGTCGGGAAAACGAAAATATGGCCACCCTGAATTATTTTGCACAGAAGTTATGTGTCGAGGCGACAACCCTACGACCTACGTCCAAGAGGCAGGGTGGAATATATCACGAGGGGATGGCCTACGCGAGTGGTTCGGCGCCTCAATCACTATTGTATCGCTCGCCGATGTAATCCGGTCAATTCAGACATTCCAAGTTACCTAAATTCCCACCAAGCTGAAAATCGGTAAGATTGTTTAAAATATCATTAAAAACATAATTTGAAAGTTCCGCATCTTTCCCCTGTAAGGAAAAAATTTTATTCAAAGTCAAAGGTCAAAAAAATGAGTTTTTCGCGATTTTCAGCAAAACGGTAAGTTTCATCATAAAATACCTCAGACTAAAATTGTAGATAATAAAATTATGTACAAAAAATTGTTAATACTTTTTTTTCTACGAGCCACCCTTTTTGAGATAAAACGATTCAAAAAGTTGTAAAAGTTGTAATCGTCATAATATGAACACGTTTCCTCGCCACCTATGAGGTAGTGTACTTAGCGCGTTTTTTTTTTAACGTGGTTTCCCCAGTAAGCCTATTCCACGGGTCAATTTTGATCCTGTTTAATTTGAAACTATTAAAAAATAATGGATATTAGCAGAGATTGAAAAGATAAAAGCAATTAAAGTTAAAAAAAAGTAGTGAAATTTAATCGTCCGAGTCGTAACTTTCAAAAACTTCTTGTTCTTCTTCTTGATCTTCTTGATATTTTATATTAGTAGTGTAAGTTACAATGACCGATAGAAAAATATTTTAACATATATTACAACTATAGAGATGTATATATACGTGATGTACTCATGCATATTATGACGATTACAACTTTTTGAATCGTTATATCTCAAAAACGGTGGCTCGTAGAGAAAAAAGTATTAATAAATTTTTTGTAGATAATTTTATGATCTACAATTTTTGTCTGAAGTATTTTTATAATAAAACTTACCGTTTTGTTGAAAATCGCGAAAAACTCATTTTTTTACCTTTGACCTTGAATAAATTTTTTTCCTTACAGGGGAAAGATGGGGAACTTCCAAATTTTATTTTTAATGATATTTTAAACAATCTTACCGATTTTCAGCTTGGTGGGAAGTTGGGTAACTTTACTCTTATTTTTGGGTCTAATTTGACCGGACTAATGAGCACATATATATTGTATACCGTTTACATAATTAAAAAATATTAAACATATAAAAAGATACATCGTTCCAAAAACACGGCGACCACATTATGAGATACATATAACTCTGCATATTACAAATGATTTTGTAATATTTAACTGTAAATTTTGTGGGGTAATAGAAGATATATATTAATCAGCGGAATGCATTCGGATCCAAGCCGTTACAGTTAGTGATATCGACTCTCAATTTGACTTTGCAATATATTAGAATGTTCTATGGGTTACTATTCAAATCTAATAAGGTTGAAGCAGCAATGGTCTATTCAAGTTGTTGAACCGTTATTAGCGACGCTACCGTTCATTTTAATTCGAATAATCTGTATTTATGTTATTCAGTTTGTAAATGGAGTTACAAGTTACTATGGGATTGACATGGCCACAGAAATTCCACATTTTTTTATGTAAGATTTAAAAAAAATCCGATCGTGCATCACTTGTCCTCTCCTTTATTCGGCCCTATTTATATTTGATTGATTTTGTATATAAACGTTGTAAATTAATAAAATACACGAATATGTAAATAATGGTACAGTGCAGTGCTAAAAGAAACTACGTTCCTGAAACGTTTTTTAGTTTTTTTCACTTACCCTGGCTACGAGCATTTCCGATAGCTTCCCCTTTGAATCGTCGCCTTTTACTTGCGAGCCTGAAGACTTAGTTATCCTTCGGCTCGCCTTAAATTTGTCACCGCTGTCTTCCTCGTGAAGCAGTTGCTCTGAATTCCTGAGCAACCTACAAGTCAATGAACAATGGATATATTAGGTCTGTACCTATGAAATTACCGTTCTGCAGTACTGGCCATTTCAAATCAAAATAATTTTTGTTTGGCTAAGAATTCGTGTATTTATTGATATCGGCATTCGAAAAATGATGTAGATTTTTTCCGAATATGATTGTCACAAATACCTCGTATTTTATTTATACAAATTGTGAAAATATGATGACATGAGACAAAAAACCTTTTACCCTGATAATGAAGTCTTAATATTCAATTTTTTTTTTTTGTACAAAATGAGAATGTTGTCGTTTTTGTCAAAACTAAGTTGTTTCTTTTTCGGATAAGTAATAAGATAATTTTGACTCGGATTCTATTAACTTGATTCGGATCAACTCGAAAATTTTTACAATGATATTTAAAAAAAAAAAGAAGCAATCAGCAAATTTTGAACATTAATTGGTAACTCTATTATATATTATTGTTACAAAACCTTTGTAATGATTTCTTAGGGTTGTTAATAAAATCTTATTTTTTGAGTACTATCGATTCTTGTGACCAATAAATTATTTTATCTTAACACACTCAGGACCGAACCGCTTTTTAGAAGAAAATGTTACATGTTCGCTTTTCTAGGAAGCGAGAGTCCATATATATGGCACTCCTTTCATAAATGTATAAAATAACATTAAATAAACGTAACGTAAATAGATCTTTTTTCTAAAGTTAAACAAAGAAAATGTTATAAAGTTAAGTTTTATTTTAGCGCACAAAACTCAAGAGCCTTCTAATAACATCTGGGAAGCACTTAGCCTTCTAGTAACATCTTGATCGCATCTCTAGATATAAAACAAAAATTACCTAGTTATTTGGAATATCCCTTGTTGAATTATTGCGTCCAATTCCGTCTCCATTTCACGTACGAGTTTCACATCCGGGAACATATCGGGAAATCTATAGCTGTAGGATCAGGATACAAATTTTGTAGGTAAAATAGTTAGTCGCTTAGTTATTACCATCATCGATATATCGTTATGTAAAAAAAAGACACGTAGAAGTCCAATTTATTTCTTCGTTTTATGGAGAGGGAATATGTACCAAAATGGTTTGCGACTCAGGGACTATTTCGAAGCATGAAATTTCGATTAATACAACTTGTGGGAATTGAACGTACGGGAACAAAACATTTGAATTTTATAGTTTTCGATTACCGTAGTTAACTTAAAGAAGTTCTATCGTAGAAAAGCAAATAACAATATAAAAATTAATTTGTATATAAAACTAAAATAATATTCACCTTAACCACAGATAAAGCTCAAGAACGTCAAAGACAGATTCCAGATGAACTAGATCCATAATGGTCTTTGGTGAGGGCAACGGCCAGTCCACAGTGCCACTGAGCCAATTCTTTGTGATGGGTTCATTGCGACTGTACTGTCTCACCATCTAGAAATTATGTTAAAAGCACTATAGAAATAGTACGTACAGACGGGAGTAACGCTTTTATATACGAATATTGAAATGATTATTAATTTCCTGTATCGTGACTTTGAGTGTACGGAAATAACGAGACTACTCTGTCCCTTTTAAATTTATTGATTATTACATAACACTCGTTTACATGTTACTACTATAAGCTGATCATTGTGTTCGCCTAATTTAAATGATAATCAAGAGCAAAACAGTGATATCTTCAATAGTTCTTTATCCTCAGCGTAGGATTAATATATATATATCGGATTAATATATAGATTAATAATACATCGGCATTATAGAGCTCGCCATGGTTTCCGGTATTCTTAAATTGCACCGGGCTTACCATCAGGTACATCATTCAAACGAGCTAAAATATATAAAAAAATGTGTACACTTCCCGAGTGGTGGAAGTGAAACATTCAAAAAAGAATATAAGAAATACTGTATAATGTATTCTATCTCATTCTCTCGCACGTTAAAGCGTGAATATGTTTGTCTCTTTTTAACGTCGCTTTTTCGTTTCATTGGGTTTCAAATTACAATGTAAGAAATTTTTACTGCAAAAAGTAACATGAATAGGTAAAAAATCTATGTATTTAACTAACCTTAAGGAAGGTAGCGCAAACAAAGGGCAGTTTATTATTAATTGGAGCACAACAGAAAACATAGCGAGCCCTTAGAGGCAACGGCACGTGCTGTATCATCTCTGCAAGGAACTTGAACGCTTCAGTGTTGCACATGAAGTATAGAGAATCGTCCACTGTACAGAGATGGACGAATATATCCTGCGCATTAAATTAATTACATTATGTATATTTATAAAAATGCATTTCATTATTCATTAGACAGTAATGTTTGTATCGTGCTAACCTATAATTTCTCAACTTCTCTGTCACTGGTTCTATTTTCAAACTTTCTTTGATATACTCATACTTTTTTTTATACCACGACGGTGGCAAACAAGCACGCGGACCGCCTGATGTTAAGCAGTTACCGCAGACTATGGACGCTTGCAACATCTGAAATCTGTCACAGGCACGTTGCTGACCCATAAGTATCCTATTCACTTTCCCCTTGAAAAATCCCATACTGTAGTTCCCAGGAAAAACCACAGCAAAAAGTTCATTCTACAATTGGAGCGTGCGTGGGATTAAACCCCTCTGGAACGGGACCTTCCGAGACCATTTCGGTTCCAAAGTATGAGTATGAATTCCCTCCCGATGAGGAACGGTTCGATGGTGAAAATTAACCATAATCATGACCTTCCAGTGCAATTCCTTAAGCACTGGAGTTGGCCAATACACTAACACAAGGCGCTTAACTTTATAGTGAACAGTAAAAAGCGCATGTCATGTCACTTGTCAACTGACCTCTACTCTGTGCGCACCCCTGTATAAATATTTTCAAGTACAAGGTCTTTTATTATATTAATTCAGCCGCAGTGTATAAGAATATACACATGAGGTTGAACAGTTTCCCGGAACAACATTATACAAACGGTAGAACACACATAAGGAGGCGATGTCTCTCCTTAGACTTAATGGTCTATAGATTATAGATAGATAATAACATTATAGCCACATTATACATCCCCCTTCAGATTCTTTTTTTTGTGTCATAGGAGGCAAACGAACAGGTGGGTCACCGGATGTTAAGTAATCACCACCGTCCATAGACACCAGGCAACACCAGAGGTGTCGCTAGTGCGTTGCCAGCCTTTGTTGATAGGGAAGGGGGAGGGGGAAGTGGAAGAGAGTGAAGGGAGAGGGAGGGAGGTGGGCCTCCGGCGCTCTCGCTGACCGAACAATGCAAGCATTGTTACTTCACGTCGGTTTTCTGTGAGAGTTTGGTACTACACCGGACGAGCAGACCCATTCATGCTGTAACCAGAGCGTGATTCTACCACCTGTGTGTATTATACCACATGTAATTTTCTCCAATCCGTTTACTTCGTAACCCGGCACTCAGATGCATACAGTATTATTAGTATGTTTATTATCTCATGAAATTTGAAAGTAAAAACCACCTATTTTCGACTTAAGGTGTGTTGTTTACTAAACGACGATATGATCCTATTTCCTACGTTAATACAACCGGGCTACAAACAGCTAGTCACTAATATGTATACCATATTGTTCTATGTTATAAGTATAGTGTATTCTATACATATAATAAGAATGTAAATCTAACGTGTCTGTAATTTAGATTTTTGTAAAAAAAATGTTGCAGGCGTCTATGAATAAGTAAATAATAAAAACATTTCAATCAATTCTAGAAATGTATGTCTGTCTGTTTGTATGAACACGAAACACTACTAAGATACAGCATTCATAATAATACCTCCTCAAAAAAATCATCTTCGAGTAACATGTAGTCTGTGTCATTAAAATCGGTTTGGTTTATCAAAAAATATTGTACTTTTAATGACGACGCGACTTAAGTACGAGAGAAAAGTAGATAAGTAAATGAATTTAATGCATTCAGATGACTTTATTAATTGCCGTTTTTTCCCCACAAGGTTTCACGCCGTAGAAAGTCGTGAACACAATTAGTAATAGATAAAGTTATTATATATGGAGATATTAGTAACAAAAACTTACCATAAGACTACTAAGAGTAGCGTGAGGTAAATGGTAAGCGTATAACTCCATTTGTTCCGATGTGGGATGAAGACCGGCTTGAGTGACTGGTTCAGGAGATTTGGATAATAATGTCTTCAGTGTGGCCAAGTCTTCAGGTCTAAATGTTGTCACGTACCCAGTTTCCCAGGCACTACCATATCGTCCTGCTCGACCTGAGAATTACATTCTTCGATTTTATCTGGTATGACAAAAATCTAATAATTAAGCGATTTTTATTATTTGTTCCACACATCCCTTTCTCGTGATGTGAAACATTGAGGGTAAACCTGATTGTTGGCCTGGCTGGACGTGGCACAAAACACGAACTTTGAACTATTAACGAAATACTCAAAAACATTTACACCCTATATCTATAATCATAAGATTTAAATCGCTTTGTCGGCCACTCGTACTACTAGTGTTACGCTGCACGCGCCGACAACCTAGCGTCCTTTGATAAATGCCGCAAATCACACTGTATTTACCAAAAATGTATATTTATGTAATAAAATGAATAAAGAGTAATTATTTTGATGGAACAAATTTGTACTCTATCTTATCATTATGCCATAGCTGACTCATGTCGTAATCAATTGTTTTATGCATATAACTTATTCAAAACAATTTCGATGTTTCACATCTGCTACGCATCCCGAGGCGGCTTAATTTTTTTTTATAGACATAACAATATTTAAAATGATTTTATTACTAAAAATAATTACAGTAAACTACAATAGAATAGTTAGATATATTTTTATAAACGAAGTTCTTTAAGGCGGCTTGCTGTAGCAATTGTTTGCTAGGAATCGTCACGTGGGAAAAAAGCGTTATGCCTCCATGCAACTTTTCCTTTTCTTCTGTTTCTGTATATTATAAACGAGTGTGTATACGTGTGCGACTAACGAAATTCGAGCATATCAACATCGTGCGCTGCCGGTTATATATATATATTTTTTTTTGACGTAGCATGAAAAAGTGGCTGCACAAGAATATTGAAGTCCAAAAACAATGTCGATCACCTAAACATCTAATACTTAGTGGCAGTCGTTCCTCTGCGGCCAAATAGCAAGCCTCTCATCAGCTGTTGGATAGACACTAATCCGAAAACGTGGCAAGCAAAAACCGAGTCACTATGACGGGATTATTAGCACGCACATAGTGATTTACTTCAATCAAACACTATTGTCATGTCCTATGTTCCATCAAATTAATTATTTTTATATGAACAATAATTACTAATTTAAAAGAGGGCACGCGGGGATTCTGAAAGTCCAATCCTCCTAGTTTGGAAACTGCTGTAATACTCAGTTGAGTTATTAAAACTATTCAAACAGTGTACATTTCAACCATATTATTAAAATAATCTACTTAAAAACTTACCAGCAATTTGTAAAGCTTGTGATATACTAATCACGTCCATTTCTTTATCACCGTCCTCATTCACAATAGGTTTTATCAAGGAATAAAATATTATACGACGTATGCTCCTAGAATTTATACATTCCAATCAAAATCATTAAGCAAAACAGGATTTATGGGGAGGCGGTATCAGGGACTTTAGCCTGTCTATCTCTCAAACGAGAGAAGTTTGGATTCTTTTTAACACTAAAAAAAATCACATGTACGGCGCTTTTTTTCTTTAATCTTATTTGAATTACAATTTATTCGGGAACGCTAAGGCTAAATCCGACCAAGACAAAAACTATACTGAATAGTGAATAAAAATGTTACTACAAAGATTATTTAAAAAATATACTGAAAAAAAAATTGTAAGACGGTACAGTGCAAACACAAACACATGAAGTACTTGGACCAGACTGAGTACTAAATAGTTCAATATATAATCAGGAGACAGCAAATACAAACGAAAACACTGTATAAAGTATTCTATCTCATTCTCACAGAAGCTAAATCCTTTAGATGTATATATTTGTTTCCTTTTCCTTTCATCGATTTTATCACAACAGGGCTAATGAAGTTTCCATTAACAAAACACAATTTTTTTTTGTTTATAACACTGAGCGACGATTTTTCCAAATATCGAATATTAATCCTAAATTAAACAGAGATACAAAAGAGAAAACAAAGCGGGGAACTTATACAACTATTAATTCATGAGATTCACTTAATCACTCATTTAAATTTAATTGAAATAACTATGGGCAATGCACCTAAAAGTTACAACCAAAAACAATTACTTACAACAAAACAAGAGAAGAAACTAAAACTTTAGTCAAGAATTATTATTACTTACAAATTGATTCCTAATCCTATAGCATCTGTGGCGACCATAACTTTACATGAGCTCTCTGGGTCATTGAACTTATTAGCCTGTGCCAACTTAGTTCCTGGAGGTAAACTTCCATATATAACAGCCACTTCATGACCCCTGTAAAGAATTGAACCTTACCTTAGTAATGATTAAAGATTAAATAATTCAATCAAAACAGACATTGTGTAGTAAAAACAGCAATCACTAAGCATGATTAGCATACTGCTTAATTTAATACTAATTGATGTATCATTCTTCTCTTCAGAAAGGCTGTGTTGTCTGATGAAAACTAATGTTACAAACTGATCATTTTATAATTATTGCTTAAAATGGAAAAATGTAGCAAAATATAGTTTAAGTAATACCCTAATTTTTTTTATCAACCCAAAAAACTCAAAACAAGTTCTGCTGCTTCGGAGATTAGTCCAGACGATCAACATACCCTTCAAATATATTTACATGTATTGATTTTAAAACTTTATAGTTTTTAGAAACTAAACTTCTTTAAGAGCGATAAGAATAAAATTAGAAGGTTTAATTGAAAATGACAATTATTTCGAGAGAAAGAGAGAGAGAGAAAAGGATCAACAGAGATAGATAAACACAAATGAATAAGACATAAATAGGTATGCATGAAACCAAGTACATAACAAGGACTTTTATGATATTATAAGTATATAGATATGTCATAAACGCTTCAACAGTGCCTTGTTAAAACTTGGCCAGTTAGCTTATTTTTTTACGACTACACGTCAATGTGCCCGTATCTTAATAACATATCAACATGTAACATTCCTTTTTCACCACTGATATTGACGATATGCCGTCTTACTTCCACATTTTATCTAAGACACTGTGTCGATACAATATTATTTTACGTATATGTGCGTTATTGTCCCATTTCTTTTGTCAGAATAGCAAGTAGGTAACTTATCTTTAGACTAGGTGTTACCCGCGGCTTCGCACGCGTTTTTTTAATACATGAAATAAATTTAAAATCGTTATCACACATCTAGTGTCCAAAAAATCAAAATCAATCAATCTAGTTTCTCACTACATAGTATAAAACAAAGTCGTGTTCCACGTCTGTCTATATGTCTGTTCGCAATAAGATCAAAAACTACTGAACGCATCTTCATGTCGTTTTCACCAATATATAAAATGATTCGTGGGCAAGGTTTAGGTATAGTTTGTCTTATTATCAGGGCGGGAAACGTTTTCTAAACCCGCTAGCTTGAAATAAAACAGCTAATTAGTTACTTATTTGCCCGTAAAATTTCCGTTCAAATATTACTTGTAGTCCGGTGAAGCTGTTAAGCGTAGTCATTTCTAAGAAAAAAAAACGTTCAAATAGGTCCAGTCGTTTCGGAAATTACCCGAAACAAATAAAAAAACAGACATATCGACAGAGATAAAAAAAAATTGTTGATATTTGTAGCATCACAGATATATGTATTCACCAAAAATTATTTATTTTAATATAAATTACACTCACTTTACTTTTATAGTACGTAATAGATCACAAATAAAAAATTGGGAACAAAACTAACGTAGAATAAAGTTATTGAAGAGTTTTTGGCAGGATTTAAGTCTGTCATGTAGTGGATTTTATATTTTATTCATAATATTGTGTTACTTGATTCTATATCATGTAGAAATTGGTTGCGTTTTATCTAACATCGTTAGTTTATTTTGCATAAGTAAAATGAATGAAAAACAAAACCACAGAACATGAATTCTGTGGTCTTGAAGATTAAGAAGATAAAAATTTACATTATATTATATAGAGGATTTGACGCTTATACCTTTACATTAACTTGGACACAGAAAAAAACTATATTCACAACTTCAGAATTGGCAGTATGGATTAATTCCTTCGACTGACTTATTGGACGAATATTATTACTACTAAACTTTTTGAATAGCAACACAAAATAAACTTTAGAAATGTTTGCGATGTAAACGTTCCACGTATAATTAAAAATTGGAAACAAAACTAACGTAGAATAAAGTTTTTGAATAGGAACACAAAATAAACTATGAAAATATTTACGATAGAATGTTATCACGTTACCATGGCAACGCATATAATACTGACATTAATACGCAGCTGAAGCTTCCAAAATAGCCCGATTTTGAGATATTCTTCATGAGTGCTCAGCTTCTATTGGTTTTAACATGATGATATGTAGCCTATAGCCATCCTCGGTAAATGAGCTATCTAACACTAAAAGAAACTTTTAAATCAGATCTGTAGTTCTTGAGATTATCGCGTTCAACCAAACAAACAAACAAACTCTTCAGCTTTATATATTAGTATAGATATAATATCATTGCTTAGAACAACATTAGAGAAAGAAACGGTAATACGTCAACAATTAATTAATAATTGTTTTTATATAAGGTAACCATTTTTACAATAAATAATATTTTTAATGGTCAAAGAAGTATCTATCTCAAGTACACTAAGTAGTAGGCGTTGTTTTTAAAAGAATATTATGGTATAAGTATCGCATTGCATGATATTTTTAATTATAAACAAGGTTTCTATCGTATTATGGGATACCTGCCTGATAAGGGACTGACCTCTGTTCTATGGCTCGACTTACACTGTAAATATCGTTTTTATTGAAACACACAATACAGTCTCCAGGTTTGATATTATCCAAAGATCCGAGTGCTGAATCTTCTACTTTTAACTCCGTTAGTCTTTTATATGATCGTACCTGTAAGGAAAAAGCACATTTTGATTGAATTATATAAACCTTATCAATGCAGGTGAAGAAACAAGTCATTTGACCACACTACTGACTATTTTACGGCCCATTTCCCTCCACTTATACATACAGACAATCAAATTTTCACCAATATAAATATTTTTGCTTAATTTAATCTGTAACATACTTCCATTTCTTCACCGGTTGTGTTACAAATTTCCTCTATGAGATTAATAGCTCCTGCTTCTCCACACAAATGTATTTCATCTGCCTGCAGACCTACAAAAAATGATTTCTGATGAACATTTACATTTTTGTGTTACATGCTATATAATTCCATTTTATATATCTATTGTAAATTTCAAAGGTGTATTGTACCTAATATTGCTCTTGTCCAAGCCCAACCCCTTCCTCTATCACCAATCATTTGTATTTCATCTATAATAGCCACTTCATCTGAAAATAGAGAATATTTAACAAATGAAGGGTGCAATAATGATGAATGTTCAAAGATATTTAATCTATATCTAGAAAGTTTGTCGAAATTTATTAGAACTAACAAAAGTAAACTTTACATTTTAGTGAAATGCTCTTGTATGTCATCTAATATGTGTTATGTCTAGTTTACATGTGCTTTGTTTGTAGATAGCCAGAGTATAAAAAAAATGTATAATTGTCTGATACAATCTTCATTGTTTATGGCTCTATCCACTTGATATGGGTGAAATTGTGTGTGCACATATGTGGCCATTTTAAAAATAAGATGTTTTATTTTAACTTAGTGATGTTATTTGAGCACTTGACAAATGTAGTTTGTAATCTTGTTTAGAAAACACAGCAATTGCAGTTTTGAGATAAATATGTTTTTAACCCTTAATTACTCGCATGGGGTCAAAGCATTTTCGGGTTAAAAAATCAGGCACTTGGCGCGGACCGATTCCCCCCGCGCCCTCGCTAGCTTCATAACGCGCGTCATTGCTTGTATTTTAGTAGCGACCGAGACAGGGAAGTGGAAGGACGCGTCGCTGCGCTCTTGAGCGGTGACCCCGTGCGAGTAATTACGTAACTTTTTTGGAAGAGGTAAGTTGTTTATTTTATGTACATTTTTTGTGTATTATGAATTATATTTGTACTATATGTCTATATTATGAATTAGTGTTTGTTATAAATATGTTTTTTACAAGTTATGTCTATGAAATCATCCAAAAATTCCGTTGTACTACGAGTTTTGTTTTTTTTTCTCAGATCCAGTCATGGATAGGGGAGAACTCCAAATTGCGCAGTGGTTGGCAGAGGCTTCTGATGAAGATGAAGTTGGAGGGTCTGGCTCTGAGCCAGAGTTAGAGGAGATAACACAAAGTGATCATGATAGTGCTAGTGAAATCGAGCAATCGTCCGCACAATCAAGTGAATCGTCAGACAATGAGGAAGAAATTTCTGCAGGGCAGTATAACAATTACTATTTTACCAGACATAATGGCAGAAATGGTCCTAAGCAAAAATGGTCTAAGTCCCCACCGTCAAATGCTGTAAGAACACGAGGCCATAATATTATTTTACACTTACCAGGTGTCAAGTCAGCAGCAAAATCAGCAAAAACTCCTTTGGAATGTTTTAGTTTATTCTTTGCTGATGACATTTTCAATTTGCTCGTAACATGTACTAATAAATACATCGAGGAGGTCACAAACAAGTTTCATAGAGAACGTGACGCAAAGGATACAGACGTTGAGGAAATAAAAGCATTGCTGGGTTTGCTGATTATGTCTGGAGTGTTGAGAGCCTCACATCTGAATTTCGTAGATCTCTGGGCAACTGATGGAAGCGGTATAGAGATGTTTCGACTCACAATGAGTTATCAACGATTTCTATTTTTACTGAGATGCCTTAGATTTGACGACAGAACAACCCGAACTGAACGTTTGCAAGTTGATAATTTGGCAGCTGTACGCGAGATCTGCGACATGTTACAAGAGAAATTTCGAGAAGCCTATACGCCGTATCAAAATGTGACGATAGACGAGCAGTTAATTGGGTTTCGTGGCCGTTTCAAAGGCAAAGTTTACATGCCGAGCAAACCAAATAAATACGGCATAAAAAACCAAGCATTGGTAGACTCTAAAACATTCTATATGCTATCTTTCGAGGTTTATTCTGGCAAACAGCCTGCGGGTCCTTACCAAGTCTCAAACAGCCCTAATGACATTGTAAAACGTCTTGTAGAGCCGATCAAAGGAACTAATCGTAATGTTACCACGGACAACTGGTATACAAGCGTAAAACTCGCAAATGAGTTATTAGACCCATCCTACAAACTTACTATAGTAGGAACACTAAAAAAAAACAAACCCGATATACCTAAAGATTTTTTGCCAAACAGATCTAGAACTCAATTCAGCTCCCTTTTCGGTTTTCAAAAGACAATGACCATGGTTTCTTATGTTCCAAAACCAAATAAAGCTGTTGTGTTGTTATCTTCCATGCATCATGCAGCTCATATCGACCCAGCCTCAACTGACAAGCAAAAACCAGAAATTATTACATATTATAACAGCACTAAAGGAGGAGTGGACACCAACGATCACTTGTGTGGTACATACAATGTAGGGAGACGAACCAAACGATGGCCGTTAGCCATTTTCTTCCATCTGATAAATGTTTCAGGCATAAATGCTCTCATTGTACATCGGGCAAATACCGACAAATCACGTACTCACGTGAGGCGTAATTTCTTGCGGCAATTGTCTGTTGCACTAATTCAAAATCACCAGAAACGACGACTTGAAGTCAGAGCAACTCCTAAGGTGATAAAAAAACGTCTGATGGAAGTGCATGAGTTGGAAAATCGCGTCCCACCAACCACTGCAAAACGTGGACGTTGCAATAGCTGCCCCCGGAAATGTGATCGCAAAGTACCAACAAAGTGCAATAAATGCACAAGATTTGTGTGCAATTCTCACTCTGAAATATACTGTCAACAGTGCAACAAGAGTGATTCGGATAGTTCCTAAAAATACAGTATTACCTATGATCTCAGTATACCTAAATACAAAATTGTTATTTACTGATATTTTTTTAGTTTATTTTGTTTTTGTCTTATTAGTTAGTAATACTTATAGATATGATTGAAAAAATAAAGCATTTTAATAATATAATGGTTTCTTTTACTTATATATACTTATATATTGCAATACATAATAAAAACTACCCATACTATTTGGGGTGACCTGTGACCCCATGCGAGCAATTATGTAATATTCTTTGTGCGAGTAATTAAGGGTTAATATTTGTACAGAGAGGGTTTTCATCACCATTTATATACTTAAAACCCAATTATCTCAAAACTAAAAACAAAGGACATTCATCATTATTGCAGTGGACCCTTCAAATATTACTTTATTGTTATCATACATAAACAATGTAAACTCTTAATAAATCGTTCCTTATAAGACAGATGTTCTATAACATAGTAATTTGTTCGACTCAATTCATCATCCTATTCAGCTCAATTCAAATGATCTGTTTACCAAAAGATCATTTATTTGTTGCCTTCTTTTCATATAACGAAAAAAAAATGCTTGCTCCTTAAAATACGTTATAAAGAGTTTACATTATATATATCTTCATACATTCTTTAAAATTTTACAAAATTCTTTTGTACTTGTGTGTCACTGAACTCCTCCTAACCGATGGACTGGTTTTGATGAAATTTTGTATGCATGTTCTAGTGGATCCGAGAATGGTTTAGATTTACAATGGGGCTCGGTAGGTGGCACTGTGGTTGAATTATAGATTTATTTTTATTATCAAGGCAGAACAATGTCCGCCCGCTATTTCTAATATATTACTTAAACATTGTTAAAGAATAGTGATCCTAAGAATTAGCAAATTTTTATCCTATTTTATTCGTTACCTTGAGTTAACAAAGTCCTATGAAATGTTTAATCAAAACCTAGGTGATGATAGTTATTATTAATTTTGTGTGATACTTAGAGAAATTTGATGATTTTTTTTTTTATGTTTAAATTTAGTTTTAGTTATTTTTTTTAATATTTTCCTACATAAGCACTTTTTCAACATTGTAACTTGTGTTTAGTTTCATTCAAGAAGGGTTTAATTTGAAGTATATTTACAGAATACATAATTTCAAATTGTAAAATTAAATACAGTTTCATTGACCAAATAATAAAATAAAATTAACTCACATTTATTATTCAGAGAAGTCATTTCAACAGTACAAGCAACATGACTCGAAGGAGTTAGTTCTATTTCATCAAGCAATAATTCTTCAGTCTCTGTAACATTTTCTGTTTCACCCTCTTCACTATCTGGTATAATTGTATTGAATAGAGAAGCATGTCTTCTTTCTTCACCAGTTATTAAGTCACAAGTGGTACCCTACAATTTTTAATGCTATTTAATTATTTCAAAAATCTTTCTATAAAAAAAATGTTAAAGCTATAATTTTGAAACAATAATGGTTTAATGATAACCTCTTCAGATAATACATTGATAAATGTGAGTTGCAGACCTAACACTTCTAGCTTTAAATGAAAGGAATCAATATAATGAAACCACAGCATTATAAATATAGAAGCTAAGCTATATTTAAGCCAAGAAGCTAAGAAATTTTTAAAATATAGAGGTGTTTATAAGTTGCCATTATTTTTACTTCCGTCTAAATAGTGTAACCATGCATGGCAACCATTTTAACAAGGAAATAAATAGAAATTTCATTCCTAGGCTACTCATCATAATAAAGTTTCATCTGTATATAGAATAAAAATATTGTTTCTTTTTTTTAATTGTTTTAAGATGCTAATATCTGGAATTACTAGTCAGATATTATAGTCTATTTATGAAGGAACAATATAGGCTAACAAAATACTATAGCTTTTGGAAGCAAAGTAAATACCATACAGAGTAGAGTTAAGATAACATAAGAGTTGAGTTGTGGTGTTCCATCTGTTATATGGAATGAAAATTTAAAAACGAGTGTAGCCACAGAGTTTCTTAGATTATTAATATTGCATCTGGTAAACAAGTCTAAATATTATGTAATGAGACATTTATAACCTCTTTTAAAACTACATTGTAACTTACGCTCTTATTAGATTTGTGGTAAATTTCAGTTGCTAATAATTTTAAAGGACCACAATAAACACCAGATTTCGCCTTTAGAAACCTTTCCATAGCGTGATAAGTTTTCCCAGAATTAGTAGGACCTGCATGAAATATTACTTTTCTGTTCATACTTCGTGCTTCTGGATACCTAAAAGATTTTCTTCAATTAAAATAATTGAATAAATATAATAAATGTCACAGCACAGATGTTAAAATGATTATCCATCAATCACACATAAGGCTGAGCAGATTTTAACGAATTATGGTATGGAAATCAATGATCTACTAAAGTAATAGTTTTTGTATGAAAAAAATAATATACTAAACCAAAAGCGTAACTAATATATATACAAACTCATTTCTATAAGTTAAACATCAATTAATCTATGCTAATATTATAAAGAGGTAAAGTTTGTGAGTTAATAGACAAGCTGCATAATTGCTGATACATCTATATCATTTTGATATTCTATATAGTGTCGAAATTTTTTGTCAGGTTCTAGTAATTGCAAATGTTCACTTATTAAAGTATGTTTATTAGTCCGGAGCTAGTTGTCAAGTTGGTTTGTAAAAGCATGTACAAAACTAGCAGATATTATTTCGTCAGGCAATCAGTTCCAGTTTAGTACCACTCCATTATTGAGGAAATTGTGGGCAATAGTTGTTTGCTACTGGTTCAATTTTAAAAATCCTTTCAATGTTATATAGCTTATTTATCGAGAATGGTTATAGGCTACATATCATTATGCTAAGACCGATAAGAGCGGAGCACCAATGAATAATGTTTAAAAACAGGGGTTTTTTCATCTTGAGAGCTTCCGTTGCATGTTGACCGTTTATGCAAAATATCTATACCATGGGAACGAAATTGCAGGCTAGTTATTTAGAGGCTAGTTATTTATAACTTGACAAGGAAAACTGTAACAAAAATAGAAACTCATACAAACCAATTAGCAGGTGTTCTTAGGTCTGATATTTTTTTCAAATCATCTAAGCAATCCAAATGAGGGAATGCCAATCGAGCATGTCTTAAGAAATATGGGAAAAGATCATCTATATGTCCAGCGCCTATAAGGTACAAAAAAAATCATAGGTATTATAGGTCCATTCTATCCATATTAATTTAAACATTTATATGTAGTAAATTATAGTAAAGTGTTTAGTTACACATTAAGCAAAAACAGGAAGAAATTTCTTCAATATACACCTGCTATAATTTACATTTTTTAAATATAAAGACAATAGCTAAGCTAGTAAAAACCAAAAACCCAACCACCATGCTGCGATTCTGTTTCCATCGAAACAGGACCTGACTTATTTTACAAATAAATCTCCTATTGGCTGTCTGTAAGTGCTCCCATTATCAATCAATGGCTTAATCATAACATTAGAGAGAGAAAGGAATCCATAATACGTATTGAACTTACACAAGAATTATGGTAATCATATTCTCAATATGGTGTAACTATCAATATAACTAACCTTGTAAAATATCACTTATTGTTATATGCAGATCAGGTGGTAGATCGTGTTCTAGACAATGTCGTCTAAATGACAGAAAAGCTTGATGTAACAACTGATCGTCCAAACCATTCTCCGACGCCAAAAGTCTAATCTCGGGTTTTTGGTAAAACTTGTTTAGAATTTTCAACAAATCTTGCTTTTTAAGACGTCCCGTTAATTCTTCACCAATGTTTATGTCATCTGGATTCGGTTTCACAGGCACAGGAATAAATAAAGCGGATGGATTCCCTCTATCGTGTTTTTTACTTCTCATAAAAATATAACCTAGACAACCCGGTCTACTTTTACGTATACAAAGCACTTTAGTATTGAACAATGAAGAAGTACACGGTTGAACTTTTTCCGCACAATGTAAAGCCAATATTCGAGTAAAACCTTTATACATTTTTATTATGAATTATGAAACAAAAGTATAAGTAAATAACTTAAAATTTTGCACCAATTGTAGCTGTCACATTTTCAAATGTAGTCCACAATCGCACAGATTATGATAAGAAACACTATGGTTCAAGCAGTGCTGCCAACAATTAAACTAGCACTCCATTAAAATCAATTTATAAAGTCATCACAAAATTACTGACACGAAGCTAGAATTTTTTTATTTGATTACTAAAAAAAGAAATAATGGTTATATTTGTAAAGCAATTTCCTTTATTATAACATTTAGCGTAAGTAATATTGTTTTGTTTTTAATATAAATAAGCAGTGAGTCGCCAAATCATGAACGTAATGCCGCGTAGGTTTGGATACTTCTGTATATCTATATAATCCCAGTAGTACTGGGTACGCGGATTACAACATTATATTTGAGAGGTGCTTATTCAATCCGTACGCCATCTTTCAGAAACTCCACGATAAAAGGAAAACTATAAGAACCTTTATTTCTTAGCAGATTGGGATGATTCAATTAAAACTATTACTTTTGAAGATTTTTCCATTTAAGTAGTAGACAAGATTGAGCTCTTTGGGGTACAGCTAACGTCCGATTGCAGCATTAGGTGATAGAGCAAAAAGCGAGAACAGCTAGAAAGAAACTTGGGACTGGAAAACTTGACATTGTTTATGGTTAAACACTTAATATCTAAAACATCTAAGTGAAGGAGTTAGCCGGTAAATTGTCTATATAATGCTGAAAATGGTATTACCTGATTTAAGAAGGTCGATAAAAAAGATACATTAACTACGTAATATAAATCGTATAAAATTATAACAATTAATTGTTGGAATACCAGCCAACATTTCAATGTAATAAAAATAACAAAATTTTTGTTGAACTGAAAGAATAAAGAAACGATATTTGCTTCTGATATCATAGGTTCTATTTAAATTGAGTCATGTATATGTCGCCGATATAAATATATTAATAAACACAATAGGGAACATAGCGGAGTATTAAAGGGAAACGTATACTTGATGTCTCATTTTTTTTCTGTGGTCTACGTACTCCAAAGAGTACTATCCATAATATTGAAAACGTAGTCTTTGGTCTTTGGAACAGATAAGACGGGAGCTCCGCTAGGAGTGATATTATTCTGTGGACGAGAGAGTCGGACACGACGACGTTTTAAATTTCCTAAATTCTTGGCTGCGAGATTTCAATTTAGTGCACCCATCACGTTTCACATGATAGAAATCACAAAATATAGTAAAACAGAACGCTTAGTTATTGATATTGGGACTTAATATCGTTCTCTGACACCATGGGTAAAACTAAAAAAGGAAAAAAGAATCCAACTGCGGAAGATGGGTAGGTTTATTTGTAGCATATGTTTTCATTGTCATAAGCCAATGTTTCATGTGATTTTTTTAAATATTTAGTGTAAATTTATTTCAGCGATAGTGATATCGAAACAACAAACATTAATAATGTGAAACCGGCACAGAAAGGCAAGAAGTAAGTGAATTTTTAGGTTACTTCTAGATTTTAATGTCTTACGTTACATATTGAATCTCTTATTTTGTATTATTACGGTTCAGAATCCTTTAGCTCACTAACACCTACAATATGTTTTTGATTATGGAATTCATGATACATCAGTGTCATTATAATTCCTTTGTTAAAATTATAAATATAATTATCGTTAAAACAAAATTAATAATCTGTTCATGATTCATTATTTATATTTTATTTGATAGACTGAATAAAAAGTTACAATGAATAATGTTTTTGGGTACTCCTATTACATATTTCAGTTTTACGTCTCTCACCAAATACTAAAACATAATACTTATTTCAGTCTTCATTAATTAAAAAGTTTGATTTATGCTCTGTGTGAGACAATCTTGTCCTTATAATTGTAAAGTGATTAATGTATTTATGCAATTATTATTTTATTTATTCGTATATTATTTATTATGTGCATTATTATTGAGATGCTATTTACAAATGTTGTAAAGTGCTGTAATCATGCAGTTATTTTTACTGTAGTCACTACGATTAAATTTAGTTAGTAGGTGGTAGAGCCACGTTGAAGCCATGACTAGCTTCAGCTTGAATGGGTTGGCTTGTCCGGGGTAGTTCCATTTACTCACAAAAAACCGACATGAAGTAACAGTGGTTGCATTATTGCGTTTCGTTCAGTCAGTGAGTGTGCCAGAAGCCCACCTCTCCCTTCCCTTCTCCCTTTCCCTCCTCTCTTCTCTCTTGTTCCCCTAGCCGTTACATCATTCCCTCATCCCACTAAACACAGGCTGGCAACACACTTGCAAATCCTCTGGTGTTGCTGGTGTCTATGGACGTCGGTGATCACTTAACATCAGGTGAGCCGCCTGTCCATTTGCCTCCTATATGATGAAAAAGTTATTTAATGAACAAGACAGAATTGGTCACAGTCCCATGAAGCTTTAAAAGGCGAAAAGGTTAAAAGCAGTTAGTTGGGTCGAAAACAAATTACTTGGGAATGGTTGTCCTCATATTTTGGCACCAAGGCAAGTAGTTAATAAAGTGAAGTAAAATGAAAAAGTCCATGTTTTCTTAAAAAAAATAATCATTTAACTACCTTAGTCTATTTAAAAAGATGCATTACTTCAGTCTCATTGTATCTTTTTATTTAAAAAAAAAAACGTTTTTTCAGGAACATTTTGACTTAATTTAGTTGTATGGCTAATTATTGTAGTGCATTATGCTCTTACTGCATCTCTATTGAATTTATGTTTGAGTTTATGTGTAACATATCTTATAAAAAACTGAAGTAAATGCAATTTTTTAAAATGACTATTAAAGATATTTCTGTTATATTAATGGTGATTTTTTCAACAAAGACCAAATATCAATACCTATAATTGTAATGCAATATAGCCTTCTTTTTTCAATTGTATCTAAGGTTTCCCATCTTAAGAATTGCTCTTTTTTATGCATCAAAGTCTTCTTCACTTTGTTCTTCTATATACTTCTGAATATACTAACCCTTTACCATGTTTAGTAGTAATTTGTCTTTGGTGTTATCTAATATCCTCCATTTGGTCTTTGATCTTCTGTCCTCTAAGGTCTTACTAGATTCGGATACAGCATATTGCAGTATATGTATTGCAGTATGTAATGTTGGCTCTCACCTACAATTTTATTTTGCAATTACTTTGCAATCCCTAAATTTGTGGTTTACTGCCATATTTGAGATAATAACGTACAGTCAATCTGTGAGGTATTGTTGGTGCACTATTAGGTACTTAAATGTTATACTTTATTTCGTAAGTTTGTATACATTTGGGAGAGAATGTGTCTGGCGACGTAACACAAGATTTCTTATCCTGATTTAATTGTTTTGTCCATACCAAAACTTCCATATACATAATTATAGCTGTGTATTGTACCCAAGTTTCAGTCTTTTCTAACTCGGTGTGATCATGTGTGGAGCGTATGTTAAAATAATGTTGGCAACCTAATGGGCATCCGAGACTAGTTTTACAGCCATTAGGCAGTCTCTTTTTTATATTACATTCAGTATGCATGTCTTAAATTTGTTATCTGAAACTATTCTCATGCAATTTCTTTTATTGTAGATGCACTGGTATACAAATGGTAATTGTTCCCTATATCTTTATTTGATTGATATTTTGAACCTTTCCATTTTGATTCTTGTAAGCAACAGATATGTATAGATTATACAGATGATAGATTAATAAAAAAATAAATTCACAAAGGCACCATTCTATGAATTTGTTTATACATGACATTTGCAGAGAATTCTCCTTTTAAACAGAAATATTTCTAATGTTTGATAATAGTGTTTTCTCTACAGATTACAGATTGTAACAATAACATGTTTACCAATCCTCCCCATAAAATAACGGCAGCAAACGATCAGTCAGCCTGTCTCTCCAAACAGAGCGTGTTCACGCCAACGCCCGCGTAACCACAGATCACGCCGTCGTGGTCTGGGGTTAAATTTCGCTCCCGCACACCAGATTAGGTCCTCCTCGGCAGCGGCTTAAGCCTAGGTCCGTACCCTCGGCAGCGGCTCAAGCCTAGGTCCGTTCCCTCCGCGTGGAGCCCTTGAGTGCGCTATTTGCGCGATACAGTAACGCAAAATCTTATATCACTGTGCCACCATTACACATATCACCTCCACACAGGTGCACGCATAAACGCTTACACATGAAAGTGAAAGGGTCTTATTTTTCGCCTTATCAAACTGAAACAGTTTAGAAAATTATACAATAGGAAATATATGTAAGAGTTGTTGAGGTATCTATGCTTGGTACTCATATATGTTTCAACAACTTATATATATATGAATAGTTAGCTTAGCTTAGGTTAGCTCAGATAGGTCGCGAATTGCATGTATCAGGCAACAGCCCAAGCCGAGGATGCTATGCACCCTTGAGCCAGTTGTCAAATAAAATCGGCTGTGTGCCTTAAGCGCTCGCCTTAGTAGTCCGGTGAAGCTGTTAAGATCTTGCCAGGTCAATAACGTAGTCAGATTGAAAAAAAAAACAATAACATGTTTTGATCATATAGGATATGTATGTATTATTCATATATTATATTCATATATTATATTCATATATATTATTCATATATATTATCCTGGTGTTACCATGTAAATAGAAAATTATCAATATTTTAAGTTCAGATTATTGTAAGAATTGTCATTGCAATGTCTATTAAGGAGGTTTATTTTCTGTTGTAAACTTGGTATATAGATGAACAATTCATCACATTTTAAAAATATCAGTTTTTTCTTCATTCACTTATTAAATATTTAGCTGTAACATTATACCCATATCTTAAAAAGGTATAATAATATAACAAACTAAATATTAATCATTTCATAAATATTGTAGAATTGCTGTGGATTCGGAAGACAGTGAAGATGAGAAACCAAAATCAAAGGCAAAACACAAAAAGTCTGTTCATGAAGACATTAAAGAGGTCACAAAGAATATCAAAAATGTTTCAGTTTCAAATAAGTCTCAAAAGAAAAAGGCGGAAGCAAGTAGTGAAGGTAAATATTAAAATATAAAAGATGACATAATTTTTTCATATAATTATGTTTTATATTTTTTGTTTTTAGATGAATTAAGTGATGAACCAGAGAAAAAACCAAAAAAGGGAAAGAAGAAGGAAGAGAAAAAGAGTGCCTTTTCTCTTTTAGAAATAGAAGATGCTGATGTATCACCTCCAGAAGCACCAATCTCTTCGGATGAGGAAATCATGAAACCACAAAAAAAAGTTACAGAAAAAAAGGAACCGGCAGGTAAAAAAGGAAAAAAATCCAAAAGAAAGAAAGATGAAAGTGATGAGGATATTGAGAAAGTTCTTGCTGAATTAGAAATGGAATATGCTGGAGTTAAAAAAGAACCTGCAGCTGTTACTGACCCAATTAAAACTGAAGAAATTGTAGAAGAAAAATCTAAACCTAAGAAAAAGGGCAAGAAAGAGGATTCAAAGCCAGAACCAGAAAAAGAACCTGAAGATAAAAATGAAAGCGATGCCGAAAATGATGTCACTCTAAAGAGTGCAGCCCAGAAAAAAAAGGAGAAAAAAGAAAGGGAAAAATTAAAGAAACAAGAAGCTAAAAAGAAAGAAAAAGAGCTTGACACAAAGAAAGAAGGAACTGAAGCGATACAAAAAGCAGACAAAGTTGAAAGTAAGAAAGTTGATGAGCCTAAAGAAGAAATTACAGCTCCATCTGAAGAAAAAGATATAGAAGGAGATGGTGAAACTCCAGCTACTGAAGGAAAGAAAAAGAAGAAAGGTGACAAGGATAAAGATGATAAAGGTAAAAAAGGGCCAACAAAGAAAACAATTGCAGCAATGCAAGAAGCATTGAAAAAAGTTAAAGAAGAGGAGGAACGCTTAAAAAAAGAAGAGGAAGAAAAAATTAAACAGGAAGAAGAGCGTGAACGCCAAAGGTTAGAAGCTATAAGATTAGAAAAGGAAAGGAAGGATAGAAAGAAACAAAAAGAAAAGGAGAGAAAAGAAAGGCTTAAAGCAGAAGGTAAATTATTAACACCCAAACAGAAAGCGGAAAAAGCTCGTGCTCAAGCCATGTTGGAGAGTCTTAAAGCAAAAGGTTTAGACATTGGATCAGCAGAGAAAAAGCCGCCAAGGCCTGGTACTAGAGTTAAACCAGGAAGATTGAAGAGTCAAGTATCCCAAGAGACACCAGCGACTCCTGTAGAAGAAAAACAAGTTGAAATTGAAATTGTTGACAAAAAGGTAAATTAATAATACTACTCTGGTTTTTCATTTATTTGTGATTGGAGTTACTTCTTTAACAAAAATATTTTAGTAAAATTGCTATATATTTTTTCTAGGAAAAAATTGAGAAATTAGATAAAAAGGAATCTGATAACGAATCTGTAAAAGATGCTTGGGATGCCGAATCTGAGGAAGAAGAAGAACCGACACCAATACCAGAACCTGTGACTCCTGTTAAAGAAGAGAAGAAATCTGTTAACGAGAAATCCAAAGAAGTAAGATTTTTGACTGAATTCAAATGGAAGATAATATCAGAGGTTGCCACAATGTGTGCCACGGCGTTGGTGGGTGGGTAAAGAGATGCGCCGTGAGGCACTACTCTTAAACCTTTTTCCAGTAGCGGTAGCTTAACTTAAGCGAGTAGCTTAAACCATTAAATTCCCAACACATTGGGATCCATTTTATGAATGTTTTAATATTTATGCCTATCTAACTAGTATCATTATAAATATTTTTATCAATTGTAGTCGTCTTGAATAGCTTGCTAGATTAGAGCACCATACTGTGACAAAATATGAAACTTGAAAGTGCGCCGCCTACTGCAAACGTTTAAAAAACCCTGGTGTATACAAAGAAATAGAGTTTTTTTTTTGTTTTTTTTTACAGCAAGAACAGGTTTAGTAATTGAAAAAAATGTATAATATATATACAATGCAAATTGTTGTACTTGTTACCAAGTACCAATAAAAGTACCGTAAAAATCAAATCTGCTAACAGTTTATAGCATGTACTGAAAGTTAATTAGTTTAATATTTCTGAGCAGGTTGAAGAAGATGAAGAGAGTTCGGATGAGGATGATGAAGACAGTTCTGAAGAGGAAACTAGTTCAGAGGAAGATTCGGAGGATGAACAAATGACTGACGCACAAAAGAAACGAGAACTTATATTAAAGAGATTAGAGGTAGTTACGGTATTTAGAATGATTAATTTTGAAAACGGTAGTTTTTTTATTCATTTTTTATGAGTTAATAAATTAATTATTATTATCTCTTTCAATTTCAGTAGATTCTGTATTAAATGTATATAAATAAAAATCAATATATACATAGGCGTATCACTGAAAAACGGCTGCACGTGTCATATTTTATACCGATATATAAACTATTACCATACCAAATTTCTTAAAAATCTGTCCAGTAAGTGGTTTTTACGTGAATCCCGTGAATCCCGTGCAAATAATAGATACATAAGAATTTTAAAAAAGTGGTAGTATTTTTATTTATATCATATCGGTGACAAATGAACAGCCGGGTCACTTGTTGTTAAGCGATCACCGCCATCCATAGACAATAGCAACCCCAGAGGAATCTCAGGTGCGTTGTCGGCCTGTGTTTGGGAGAATGGAAAGAAACGGAGAGGGGAAGGGAGAGCAGAGGGGAGGGGTGGGAGATGGGTCTCCGGCGCTCTCACTAACCGAACGAAACGCAACAATGCAGGCACTATTATTTCACGTCGGTTTTCTGTGATGTAGTAATGGAAATCCCGTTAGTTGTTTAGATAAGTTTATCTGGTTTGATCTAATGATGGTCCGGACAAGACACAGTGGCGTAAACGTCTAACGTCGTAACTGGCCGCCGGACCGCGCTACTAAATGTGCGGTGTCAGCATCATAGTAATAGTATATCTGTGCGAAGCAGGGTCGGGAATTTAGTTATTCATAATTTTTAATAATCGCACATATCTTAGAAACGCCGGGAAGAAAACGAAGCTAACAAAGTCAACAATCCATTACGTGCTGCGGTCGTTTGCGTCCTCGGTCACGTAGATACCGGTAAAACGAAAATTCTGGATAAACTGAGACGCACAAACGTACAAGATGGTGAAGCTGGTGGTATCACACAGCAGATTGGTGCTACAAATGTACCAATAGAGAACATTAAAGAACAAACTAAACATGTAAAGGGGGTAAGTTTGTTTATTATATTAATTACTTATTTATACTCTTTTTTTCTCATGTTAAATTTTCCTTTCATTTATGGCGTCGTGTGTATGTAATACACAATTTCGTCAATGTCATGTAGATACAGAGTGTGCGCTGTCTTTGGCAGGTAGTGTCATAAACGAAGGACAACAATTAAAAAATGTAATTCGAAAAATTTTATAATTAATTTGTGTTCACATCGAGTTATTATATGTTCGCACAATTATACATATAGCCAAAGTTAGTTAAACTATCGATTAAGAAATAAACTTAATGTTTGACTTTGTTAATTTTAATGAATAATGACAAGACATGTAAAATTAAAGAGTTATTATTCACTAAAACTACGGGAGAAGTAAGGTTAGTAGGACGGGGATTATAAAAAGGGAGGACATTATAAAGGGAGAATCATACTTATGAGATAAATTGATCTACTTTCGAATCAATATTTTGCTGTAGTATCTTTTTTTTTTCGAAATAAAAACGCTGTCGACTTGGAAAAGTCTTTACAGCTTCACCGAACTATTGAGGCGAGCGCTAAAGGCACTCAGCCGATTTGGGATGTTTGGGCGACAAACTCAAGGGTGCATGGCACACCTCGGCTTGGGCTGTCGCCTGTTTTGTCTAAAAATCGCTACCCCTCTGAGCTAACCTGAGGCCTGAGAGGCCTAATCTGGTAAAATAAAGCATCGCCGCGACAGTGAGGCACTGCCGTGACCAGGATTCGAACCTAGGTTACTATGGCCACAACGTAGGGTCCTAACCACTAGACGATCACGGCTATCGGAGCTGGTGTTGTAGTATCACATCAATAACTAACTACATATAAGGGCAATGAAGTTTAATCATAATATATAGAAGTAAGAAGTATCAAAATGCTTGAGCTTTAATACAAATGTGTAGTTGCTTAATTTCTACAATTATAGTAAAAATAATAATAAATTAACAATAATTAAAGTCGAATGATAAGGGAAGATTCTTATTTGACAAAACGTACTTGAATAATGAAGCATGTCTCGGTGATTCGGAATACATATACATGAATTGAATAAGTAGAAAAAAATGAAGCTTCCAGAACTAATTGAAGAGAAGCCACACTGTACAGAAATCAATATTAGCCTCTCATCTCAGAAGGCATGGGAGTATTTCAACTGTTAAGACGATAGAGTAACTAATGATAATCTAATTGAATTACAGGTGAATGAAATAGCTTTCAAACTTCCCGGTCTGCTAATTATCGATACACCTGGGCACGAATCTTTCAGCAATCTGAGAAATCGGGGATCCTCATTATGTGACATTGCTATTTTGGTAAGTCTAATACACTTTTATGTTATCAAAAATTTTTTATCTATATATTGATGTAAATCATTGTAATCTTATTCTATACAAATATTCACCCGTAATTATTTGATTTTGATGTACAATTTCTTAAGTAAACACAATATGTATAATGTAGGAATACTGGTTAAGAGTGAAGGCATTTGAACGTTACAACGTTAATACAACGTTAATCTTAGTTCTAAACTGAGTTTACTAAGAAAAACTTGAGTTTAGAACTATAATTACAATAAAAAATAAATGTGAATTAAAAATTGAAAGACCTTATTCAATTTAAGTTTTAAATTTAAATATCTCATGCCATATAAATTAAGTTTTTCGATAATATACATTGTTTTTATGTATCAGTAGGTTTGAAGTCTTTTTTTTTTTTTTTTTTTATTTTACTTTATTTAAAGGGGCTTTTATTCCACCGAACATACCAGCCCCATTGTTCCCCAATCTTACTAGCTCTATCATGAGAGTCGCTGATGAGATATCATTACCAGATCATACAGCTTCCTAGCGTCACTCGAACTGGGTTCAGCCAAGATGCTTTGACAAATACCTATGTTCTGGCAACTACTCATCAACGACTCTCTTTCGATACGGTTCTTAGCACACTCCATCATCAGGTGATACACATCCTCAATTTTCCTGCATACATCGCAGTTGGGAGATTCAGCTTTCCTCATTAGGTATGCAAAACTTCTCGATGGATAGTGCCCCGAACGAAGTCTTAAAGCTACCTTAACATATTGTCGGTTGTGAAGTCTGAAATATTAATAATAACACTTATGTGTATTATACATATTTATTTGACTTTCAAACATGTTCCGATTGCTTTTTTTGGTATTTCTTATCAAAATGTATTAGTTTAACATGTTTTGCGAGCCCTTACTCAAAATTTATTCAATATATTTCGATATTTTTTTTTAGTTCTTAGATACTTGGCCCTTGTCTAAATAATAGCTTCATCTAATATATAGGTTTTAAAGTTTTAAAAATCTACGATTATCATAATCACAACGCGTTCAGTGATGTATGTATTCATGCCGAGGATGAGTGGGGCAAGCCCTGTGATTCTTGTGTTTTTTTTTTCATCTGTACATTAACATATTTTTAAGACAATAAACGACGCAGACGTAGTCACGCGTATCAGCTAGTAATAAATAATGATTACTAAAGGCATTCATTAAAAAATCATGATCTTTTCAGGTGGTAGACATTATGCATGGTCTCGAGCCACAGACAATTGAATCAATAAACCTATTGAAACAGAAGAAGACTCCTTTCATTGTAGCGTTGAATAAAATTGATCGTCTCTATGACTGGCAGAGTGCCCAGCGTAAAGATGTTAGAGATATTCTTAAGATGCAACAACAAAATACTCAACTGGAGTTCGAAAAGAGAAGCAAAGATGTCATCATACAGTTTGCTGAACAGGTAGGAATGATTATCTAACTAATCCTTACTAATATTATAGGAATAAAAGTGAGTTTATTCTTACGTTGTGACGCTTCTTAAACAACTCAACTGATCACCATGACATTTTCATTACAGTTCAAACCGAGTTAAATACTATTCTAATTCTATACTAATATTATAAACAGGTAAAGTTTGTGAATTTGTCAGTTTGTGATGTTGTAGAGGGTAATCTCAGGAACTAATGGTCCCATTAAAATTAATCTATCACTGTTATATAGATCATTTATCAAGGAAGGTTATAGGTTATATCATTAAGCTAAGACAAATAAGAATGGAGCAGCAATGAAGAATGTTTCAGAATCGGGTTTTTTTCCTCTTGAGAGCTTCTGCTGTATTAGCGTTAACCCAAAGTAAGTTCATATATTATGTTTAGTTGATTCATTCGATTTCAATATTGATTCATGAAAAAGAAGTTTAGTTTTTGGCCTGAGGTTTTTAATTATTTTTTAATGATATTCGTACTATACATATACAAAATTTGAAGGTCTTGAGAAATAACGAAAAATATTAGGAATGACTAATATTGTATTTAGCTTATTTTGAAACGTAACACCTCACATGTTGTCAGGGCTACAGGAAAGAACATAGGTACCTTTCATTCAGAAAGAATATGTCATATAGGTCAAATTTACGTGAACGCGAGCGAAGCCGCAGTCAAAAGCTAGTTCTAGACAAGTGAAAGTGTTTAAAGCTTAAGTATATAATTTTTTGTTATGAATTTTGAAATATAGATTTTCATTGGAATTTAGTCATAACTCATTCAAGTCATGACTTAAGAACAGTCACCATTTATGGACCCCACATTTTAATTCTAAAATCATTACATATTATAAAACAAAGTCCCTTACTGCGTTTGTCTGTCTGTCGGTCTACTGAACGAATTTTCAGGCGGTTTTCACCAGTGGATAAAGTGAGTAATGAAGAACATTTTAGTATATAATTTGTCAAGAATTTTTTTTAATCAGGGCGTGATAACATTTATCATGCAAGCTAGTTGATAATAAGGGATAAATGGAGAGTAATTTTACGTTTTATCTGTGTAGAAATAGATATATTATTATTTTGAGATTTGAGGAATACTCCTCAAAGTCTATATAAATATAATGAAATTACAGCTCTTTTGAGGTTCAATCACGTGAAAACTACTGAACGTATTGGCATAGGACTTTGTCCATATAAGGCGGAACTTTTCGTAGATGGTTATAGACTATTTTTTTGGATTTGATTGTCACTTTTAATTCCAAACGAAGAGAATGGGTATTAACTAGTGAAATATAAACTGATGATGAAATTCTAGGGTCTGAACGCTGCTATCTTCTATGACAACCCGGATCCTCGAACGTATGTGTCGCTAGTTCCCACGTCAGCTGTCACTGGGGAAGGTATGGGTAACTTGCTTGCCATGATCGTGCAAGCCTGCGAGGGACCACTCCATAAACGTCTTGTATTCTCACAACAGCTTCTCGCCACTGTATTGGAGGTAAATTTTGTATAATTTCTTTATGCAATTTCATTAATGGTCAGTATTATTTCTATGAGAAGTTGGTAGGGTCGCCAACTTGTATTGGATTTGTTATAATATTTTCATAATAAGTTATTAATATATAGTACAATTAACGAAATAAATGTATGTTATATTATTTTACAAAAATAATTTGAAGTGTTTTTTTTTTTACGTATTGCAACTTTTGTAATTTTTGTATATAAAATAAAGATGTGAATACAAGTGCTTAGTACATTCATATTGATATAATATTTTTGTGTAATGTATATTTGTTCAATAAATTATAGTGTAAAAATAAAACAAAATACAGTAGAATACTGAGTATATACTTTACAGTGGTTGTTACATTGCTAACGAGAGCCAAATAGTGTCAAAGCACCTCCTATATGGAAACGTGTACATCTGTTTTTTAGACACTACTCTGGTTTATCTTTAACAATTACTATTAAATATTCTTATATAAACAATTTTTAACCTTTGTTCCAAAAGTGGTCTAAGTGGATTCCCAGCGTTCCACAGGAGGCCCGATGGGGGTCTACGTCGGCGTGACAAAAAAATGGGGGTTCACATTCTTATAAATTAACAAAATATTCTCAGGTTACAATTCACTTAACAAGTATAATTACTTTTCCATTTTTAAATTGGAATACAAACAAGCCTATCAATAATCAGGGGTTTTTGTATCATTTATAATTTTAACCAAACTCAGTAAAAAAATATTGACGCTAACCCTGAATAAACGACAGACATATCAATTTTATTTAGATGTTTAAATCATACAGTACTAAAAACTATGAATATTTGTTTCTGTATAGGTGAAAGCCATACCTGGTCTGGGTACAACAATAGACACTATCTTAATAAATGGCACCCTTCGAGAAGGAGATACCATGATATTGGCCGGTACTGATGGACCTATTGTCACACAAATACGTTCCCTGCTCATGCCACAGCCTATGAAAGAGTTGAGAGTTAAGGTAAATATTTTTTTATATAAGGAGGTTTTGGATAACTTTCTCTATGCAGTAATTATTATTGATTCTTTATTCTATATCTATATTTGTATATGAAAGTATAACTCACAGAAGAATGATGGATTGTCATATAATATTTCATCCCTTTTTCACAATCTTAAATTCTTAGAAACCATTATTTAACATCACACGTGATTACAGTCAAACGTTAAAACGTGTTAACTAAATACATATACCAGGTGATTGGTAAGACAATAGCAATATTTCTGAAAGACATTCTGCAATCGAATCTTGTTCTAAATCAATAAAAAAAATATGTGCTTAATATTTGACCAAATTATCTAAAAAAATACAAAAATTATACAGAATCCTCTACGCGTTTATGTTAAAAAAGTGTCAGTGACGGTCGGTTGATTTCATTTTTATTTGAAAAGGAACGTGGGAACGTCAGGAGCAAAACGGTTTATCCCCCGTTTTACTATCGAAAGTTATTATCTCCGGGTCGCCCATTGAAGCTTTTAGCAACGATCATTGTACTTAGGTTTATTGTTTTATTGACACGTTTGTATCTATACTGTGAAAGTCTTGGAACAAAATAACTTAGATTTTCTTGGTTGTCTATTAGTATATATTTTGATATTATTATTTCATACTAGTGGGCGCCCAGTTGTCGACATTCGACCATAGTTAATTGTTTTTTAAAGTTTGAACTTTATTAAGGGTGTTTTGTCAAAGGGTATACTTCTATAATCAAAGGTTTTCATCATGGCTACTCAGTTATTTGCCATTTGCCATAATCTTTAATTATATAAACACTAGCCTCTGCCCGCGACTTCGTTCGCGTGGAATAGATACACTAACACGCAGCAGTTCTCAAAAGGAAAAAAATCCCGATTTTGAAACATTTTTCACCTGTGTTCCGCTCCTATTGGTCTTAGCGTGATGATATATAGCCTATAACCATTCTCGATGAATGAGCTATATAACATTGAAAGAATTATTCAAATCGGACCAGTAGTTCCTGAGATTACGCCCTACAACGTCACAACATCACAACGTCACAAACTCACAAACTTTACCTCTTTATAATATTAGTATAGATAAAAAAAATCTATGTCTAAATGAAAAGTGACATGAATGATAACTTTGAAACAAAAAACCTGAAATTCTAAGTAAAGCTCTTAAATTCTAAGTAAACATAACTTTACGATGATAAAGAAATGTATCGCAACCCATGACACAATTTTCAATTAATTGTCATGACACCATGGGTGGGTGGTTTTTCTTGGTGATATTGAATTAAATGTAGTCTGTTCATTATGAGAAATAGTTATATCCCAGTATCATCGTTGGAAAAGTAATAGATGCACAATACAATCTAATAGTGAATCCAAGATAAAGATGTTTAATACAACCATTAGCTTTTGAAAATAAATTCTTTTTTGTCGCTACATGAGGTTGAATTGCAACATTGTAACTACGGAGGTCTAAGTCATGGATTACTCTTATGAACAAAATTCTTATTTTGATTATACAAAGTATTATTTGGCGCATTTTTTTTAATGAAATCATCATTTGAAATGAGTTTACCATAAAAAATAATTAACATTACAATAATAGTTATATTTTATAATGTCATTGATGAATGTAGGATGAAAAGTGATAATTGGAACGTAAGAGTTAAAAAATTCATACAGTCGAGCATAGCAACCTCCTTCACAACCTCTTTTGAACTTCGTAATTATTGACGGTTGTCAAAATGTCTTTTTTATTTACATGTGTGTATATGTTGTGTAAAATTCAAGCAGTAGTGTGAGTTGTGCATATTTTAATTAATTTAATGTACTTCTAATGCATTTTATACAAAATAAACAGCTTTTTGCAATTCTCCGTCATATAAACTTTAACTATGCCAAATTTCAAGTTCAGCCGTTCACAGGAAAACGGTTAAAAAGGGGTACAAAGATTTTGCTTCACGTATTAATATATAGGTCTAAAACGTGAACATGAACTATGACACGATTGAAGATTGGCACTCTTTAAACAGTCACGGTTTATATACATATTAGTAGAAACATCAGACGATGTCTTTTTAGTTACGAAGTTTACTAGAGAATGAAATTGAAATTTTATTTAAAATCTTTAATATAGCTCATGTTATAGCTCATCCCGATTTACAAAATAATTTTATGCAAGATTATATCCATTAACATAATAGGAATACAATATATTTTTATGTATACAGAATGCTTATATCGAGCATAAAGAAGTGGTGGGCGCTCAAGGAGTAAAGATTGCAGCTAAAGAACTTGAAAAGGCCATCGCAGGTCTAAATCTCCTCGTGGCGCAAAAACCAGATGAAGTCGACGTTCTCAAGTAACCTTCCCATATACTTTAATCCTATTATAAATATTAAGATATATAAAAATCCAGTGTCATGATGTTTGTTTGTCCACAATGAAGTCTTATTCAACTGGTCGTCATGAAAGTTGGTATTTATGTATAATTTTGCCTAACTTGAGAGACAGAATAATTTTGTATTACATATTAAATTATTCTCAATGTTGATTAATTGTAAGTTTCGTCTGTCTCGAACAGATGGCGGTTTAAATTAGTTTGTTGACAGAAAACTATAGGACTGAATGTTACTGATATGTTATAGATGGCGCCACGTAATCACTTTATCATAATTTTAATGCAGCATGTAACAACTGAGTCACAGCAACGCGTGGTCGCGTCAGCTAATGATATTATAAATGCGAAAGTGAGTTTGCTTATTACACTTTGACGACTTAACTGCTCAACCGATCCTTATGAAAAATTTTCATACCCGTTCTCAGGGGTACAGAAAAGGGGATAGGGTACTATTCAATCCAAAAAAGATACTGATTCCAAGGATAAGATCAAGTGTACATTAACGCCACCGATATGTGAGGAAATACTAAATCGGGGAATGAACTTGATCCTTTACGCAACTCTTTGTTTGTTAACACATTCCGTTCCCTATGTACCACCGGTGGTACATGTTGAACTTGATATTTAAGCCGTGTACCACCGGTGGTACTCATTGAACTTGATCTTTAGGCCATGTGTACGACCCGTGGGACACGTTGAGTTTAATCTTTACGCCATGTGCACTACTGGTAGTACTCATTGATCTTTAGGGCACGTATTCCACTGGTGATACACGATTTGATAACTATTGAAAACGAAAGAGTTACTTATGTCGTATTATGTATGATCTTGTAACGAAATTGTATGATAATATGTGATGTAGTCCGGTGAAGCTATGGAAGACCCGTCAGGCCTGTAGCGTAGACAATTCGAAAACAAAGTATGACAATACATAATTTATTTTTTCCGAATTATAATAGAGCCTGAACAACATGTCAAGCTAAAATGGCTTGGTATGGAACGGAATGGTCAATGATTGTTATAATTGTTACAGGGAAGATGTAGCCCGGGAACTGAAGTCCGCTCTCTCGTCCATAAAACTAACTGAACGTGGTGTGTACGTTCAGGCATCAACCCTCGGTTCCCTTGAAGCCTTACTCGAGTTCCTCAGGACAAGTAAGATTCCTGTGAGTATTATAAGTTATTATTATACTCATACCAGAGGACCCGGCGGACGTTGTTCCGTTCTGATAATAAAAAATATATCCTAAAATCAGACCGCAGCGCCACCTATCGGGTTTAATTTTGAATCCAAACCATTCTCAGATCCACTGCAACACACAAAAAAATTCATCGAAATCGGTTCAACCGTTTTTGGAGGAATTCAGCCACATACACATGGACAGAAGAATTATGTATATAAATATAATTTCATTAACATTTCTTCAACAGTCGTTTTATAGAATCTACCTTGAAATTAGAATAAAATTACTTAAATTTTTACTGATAACATCGAAGCATGAAATAAAATTTATTGAGATTTTTGTAGTAACTCAGCAATAAACGAAAGGTCACTTACTCACTGGTAACCAATTGAAGCTGTTTTGACCATTTTTAATTATGAATTACAGACAGAATTGAAGATACACGAGCTATTATCTCTGATACATATTTAGCACTATATCTTTTTAAATATGTAAGATTAATATTAACACAGTTTATGTAGTTTGATGTAGTTTTTCAATCAGAGTCCGGAAAGATCAAACATATATTTATTTAAAACAAATGCGTTAATCAATTCCATGGTTAATGTACTTCCGATAACAATGCGACTGAAATTGTATACAAGTAAAATGTATAAGTTATAAGGTTCGTATACAATTTATTTAAGTTATTGCAAAGGAACAATTAAATACTTCGAGACATGATTTATTATGAGACATATCTAGTTCTCGTCAATCTTTTTAACCGCTCTGAAAATAACTTTAAGTTCAGTGCGCGTAGTACGGTCAAGAGTATAATACAAAAGAAAGTTATTGTTTTATGATTCTAAAATTGGCATTTATTTATCCACTAATTTCTGGCTTCGACTTTATCCGCGTAGAATAGTTACTTCGGGCTAACCTAGCGCTAGCACGTGGCGGAAGCTCTCGAAAGGAAAAAGTCCCCGATTTTTGACATTTTCTACATTGTTGCTCCGCTCCTGTTGGTCTTAGCGTAATGATATATAGCATATAGCATTCGTCGATAAATTAGCTATCTAACACTGAAAGAATTCTCATGTTTAATTCGAGCTGTCATTCAAATTACAATAACTTTTGATAGAGTAGACAGATTTCAATGAAACAAAGACTAAATTAGTCTCGAAGAAATGCTTTATGAAGTAAGGTTTGATTGTGAACTCTGTACTTTAGCAGTGATGCGTGGTCAAACAAACAGACATTTCTAAAAATGATTGAAATGTATGTTATTACTTACTCCTAGACACATGCAACATTTTTTTTTCACGAAAATCAATAAGTACAGACGCATTACATTTACATTATTATTATATATGTAGATAAATTGTCTCGATATTATATACTTATTGATTAATACTTATATATACATAAATTTGTATTCTTTGCATCTATATTCAGAGTGGCCGAAAATATCGGCGAGGACTGTACTATATATGTTCACTAGCCAGTGCGCGTGACTTCGTACGCCTTATAATAATTTTGTTGCTGTGTCTTGATTAATAGGTGGCTGTCATTTTATCATTACTACTCAACCCCTTTAACCGCTTTTAATTTATCATTGTTACGCTACTGCCTAGCCACTATAGAAGTGTGTCATGATATGTAGTTTAGATGGGTCATGTGAAAATCGTCTATCTGTGAGTAAAGGTCTCTTCAAACTCGTTTCAGTTGTTTTGGAAATTGTACTGAACAAAGAATAGTCATTTTAATTTTATTTATATGTATATATTTACCAATTATTTTTATTTTTTTAATAGTATTCAGCTATCAGAATAGGGCCGGTTGTGAAACGTGACGTCATGAAAGCCTCTGCGATGCTCGAACACGACTCACAGTACGCAACAATCTTAGCTTTCGACGTAAAGGTAAGCTTAAAATTATCGTCTAGTATAATGTAAGGAGTTGTTCATTAATTATGTGTGCATTTTTGATGATTTTTTGACATTACCTACCCTCGGGTAGAGATGTCGTGATATTTGTGTCGACCCCGCCCCCCTTCCTCTAATGTCACGAAATCTTTAAAATTTTATATTCTGAGTGGAAATGTGTTGGATTTATTACAATTAAAATAATATTACAATTTAAATTAAACAAAAAAAAAACAATTTGATTTATTATTTTCATTATTACTTTAAATTTTTTACTATTATTATATTTAGTTATAATTATTACATTGCATTTAGAAATATCAATATTAAATACCTTTATTCATGGATTTTAATACAAAGAAGAATTGTGTCAGATATCGATATATTTTAGCCTAGAAAAATGTTTTACATTAAATCAATCTGATTTCTTCAAATTTCTACACAATTTTTTGGTTGAAAAAAAAAATTACGTGATATTTGCCGAAACCCCCCTCTCTTCTACGTAAGATTTAGCTTGACCCTCTCCCTCCCCTAAAGCCCCATGTAATTAATGGACTCCACCTAATGGGCTAATAATATAATCTATACAAATAAAAATTCAGAATAATTACGCTTTTGGTCTACAACAAATGTTTTAGGTTAAATTAAATTGGTTTTCTCAAATTTGTACACAATTTTTTGATTAACAAAAATTATTTAAAATTTACCGAAACCCCCCCCCCCCTCTCCCACATGCGATTCAGCTTAAGCCTCTAGCTTCCTAAACCCCTTAAGTAATTAATGAATGCCCCTTTTATATTATAATAATGATATCTATATAAATATAAAATCCGAATGATAGTCTTGTTAGAATTTTCCAGGGAGTTTTTGTGCCAAGTCAGAATCCACGGTCCGTGTTATTATCTCCCATCCACTTCACTTGTATGCAAAATAACTTTATTAGGTAAAACACCACCAAGATTTAAAAAATGTTGAGTCAAATTACACAACATTATGAATTAAATATAAAATACACTACTTGACGTTCCAAAATCTCGAGAAACTCATTCAGAAACGGGGAAATGAAAAGTAGATTTTTTTTTTATCTATTACCAGATTGAACGCGACGCTCAAGAATTGGCCGATCAACTCGGTGTTAAGATATTCGCTGCTGATATCATTTACCATCTGTTTGATAAGTTCACGGCTTATCGCGAGGAGCTCAAGCAGAGGAAACGCGAGGAGTTCAAACACATTGCCGTGTTCCCTTGCAAACTCAAGGTATACTCATAGTTTTTCTCTCTAAACTTCTATTGTAACTCACATAATTTACCCGAATGAGGGTACCCAATCATATTATAAGTAAAAAATAGCTACATGATATTTTGACAAAACAAATGGCACGATAACGCACACATATGTAAAGTAATTATGTAACTCCACATTCCAAATGTGGAAGAAATATGGCATGTTTGCAATATTGGTGGTAAAAACAGAAAAAAAAAGTTGTTGCTTAGATACGGGTTAGCCAAGATTTAACAAGTTATTATTGGAGCGCTTTTGACGTTTTTACAGATTTAATAATGATAGTGTCAGTGATAGTGATAGTGTAGTTTAGAGAAAATTATATCGATTACATCTATACAAGATTAGATCTATATTTATATACAAGATCCTTCGTATGGATTTTTATGTGTATTTGAATGGACTTAATATCTATTGGAAATATTTTAATGTAACTTTTTTTTTAATTTTCCTGATTATTCGGGAAGTTAGTGGTGTTGCCAACAGAGCGGACGAGCACTCCTTAGTATATTACAGTTGTAAATGGTTGTTTGTTTGAATGTTTGTGTAATGATCATGGCCAAAGGGCTAGGTGGATTATATTAAATCTGGCACAGAGGCCAGTTATGTACCGGAATAGGACATACGATATTTATTACAATAATACAAAAAAGTTAAATGCTTACTTAATTTTCATTTAAGATTAATCTCATCTTTATTTTTTTATTCTCTATGTAAAGGTTCCATAATTGTTGAAAAAAAAAAAAGTTTAAATTAATTTTAATTTAATTTCCGGTGGCCACTTAACGTATTTTTTCTTCTTTTATCAGTCAATTATTAAACGTCATGTTTGACAGTTGTTTTTTAAATAAAATGTCACAGTGACTTTGATAGGTTGTGGAATGACACCATGCATGGCATAGATTAGTTAAAAAATGTGATATACATAGACTACGTTCCAGTAGAAGCTCACAACGCTCACGCTCACGACCGCGAGTTTTCCCGTTCCACTTGCTCTCGAGCGTTACAATCGTACACACTAGTGGAACGCATTTTTGGGCGTTTCGAGCGTCCAGATAAATAAAATCGCTACCTAGAAAAAATAAAGCAAAAGTTTTAAGAAGTTACCTTACAATTTATAAGTCTTAACAGTAAATTCTAATTATAAAGTATATTAGAAAAACACTATGTATAATTCAATTTATTTTATTTTAATCATCATACAAACATAAAAATGAACTTTTTGGTCAAATGAAAAACATTAAATTACCATGAAATGATTACAAATTAATTTCTACATTTTTCAAAAGAAATAAAATTATCAAAACTTAACATATTTAAATTCATATTTAATTTATGTATTTAAATACAATATGTTATATTATTCTTTGACTGCGTTCCGGTAGTAGCTCACAACGCTCACGCTCACGACCGCGAGTTTTCCCGTTCCACTAGCTCGCGAGCGTTGCAATCGTAAGAGCTAGTGGAACGCATTTGTGGGCGTTTTGAGCGTTCAGATATATAATAAAAATGGCGATCTAGAAAAAATAAAACAAAAACTTTGAGAGGTTAAGTTACACCTTGTAAGTCTTAACAGTAAATTCATATAATTATGAAATTCATTTAAGTATATTAAAGAAGCAATGTATAATTCAATTTTTTTATTTTAATTATCATAAAAACATACAAAATGACCTTATTGGTTAAATGAAAAATATTAAATTACCATGAAATAATTATAAATTAATTTTTAACTTGAATTTTAGAATTCACAACATTTTTCAAAAGAAGTAAAATTATCAAAACTTTATTAACGTATTCCATTTCATATTTCATTTACGTATTTCAATACAATATGTTATTTAATATAAATATCCTATACCGTATCAAGTAATGACATTTTCACGGTCGCCATCTTTATTGAGAATCCCGCCAATTTTGACAACGCTCACGTCGACCCACGTCCAGACATGGGGCGTCGTGAGCTTCGCGTGAGCGTATGTTATGACGTCATCAATGACGTTTTCGCCACGACCGCAACGCTCGCGGTTGTCTAGTGGAACGGCGAAAAAGGCGTTGTGAGTGTTGTGAGCGTCTCCCGGAACGCGCCCTTTACCGTATCAAATAATGACATTTTGATGGTCGCCATCTTTATTGAGAATCCCGCCAATTTTGTCAACACTCACGTCGACCCCCCTCCAGACATGGGGCGTCGTGAGCTTCGCTTGAAGTATGTTATGACGTCATCAATGACGTTTTCGGCAAGACCGCAACGCTCGCGGTTGTCTAGTGGAACGGCGAAAAGGATGTTGTGAGCGTTGTGAACGTCTAATGGAACGCGCCCTTTGAATTCGTACGTTATAGATTTTTATGTCATCCAGTGATGCAATTTTATTATAGTGTTTTTTTTTTTATCAAGAAATGCGTAAATAACTAATAGAAATACTAATTTATTTTTATTGTGTTAGGTTATGCCTCAGTTTATATTCAACTCGCGCGACCCCATCGTCGCCGGAGTTATGGTGGAGGCTGGTATTGTTAAAGAGGGCACGCCTATCTGCGTACCTAGTAAAGATGTAAGTTTATTTTAACTTTATTTATAATATTTAATAGATAAAATTATACAAAATTACCATGAACGGTTATTCAGATATATAACTTTGCTGCAGCGTGATGTATTCCTAATTCTACGTTGAATCTATACTAATACTATAAAGCTAGAGAGTTTGTTTCTTCGTTTGTTTAATTGAACATGCTAATCTCAGGGACCACTGGTCCGATTTGAAGAAATATTTCGGTGTTAGATAGTTCATTTATCGAGTAATCATATCATCACGTTGAGACCAATAGGAGCGGAGCACCGATGAAAAATGTTTCAAAATTGCGGTTTTTCTTTTCGAGAGCTTTCGCTGCGTGTTTGCGTTAGCCCAAAGTAATTATTCCAAGCGAAAGAAGTCGCGAGCAGAAGCTAGTTCTTCATAAGACAGTCATTGTTATTTAAGGCTAAGTAACGTAAACATTGCTGTTTCTAATTGTTAAATAGCAACGAAAAGGTGTAGCTAAAGTAATTCGCTTTAACTGGGTAAGCAGATATGTATCTACGTAATATTGAGGTTGATAAATAAGTTTTTATATTTTAAAACGAATCGTAGTCCAAACAAACATTTATATAACAAACCTTATTGTAACGAATCACTCGGTATAACAACATTCCCATAATTCTCTATAGTATCATTATATCGCGGTTAAACTGTATTATACTAGTCGTTTCCCGCCAGTTTCGATGAGCATTAAAAAACGTTGTGTGGTTTTATAAATCTACGATGCAAGTGAATCTTTTATTTTTCAAGGTGGTAATGTATAAGTTATTAGGTAGCATTGTCCGCGACTCAGTCGGCATGGAACATAATGTAAAAAAACAATGACTAATATAATCATTTGAATGTAATAAGTCCATTTACTTATCTAGTTTAGTCTCGTACTTAAATCGCGTAGTCATTTAAACTACTATAAATTTTGATAGAGTGACTACCATAACCATGACTAAAATTTACTCAAGGATATGCTGAGGTTTTATCGTGAACGCAGTTCTTTAACAGTAATTCGTGTTCAAACAAACAGACAGATAGACATTTCTATAAATGATTGAAATGTATTTTATTACCTATTTCAAGAAACCTCCAACAATTTCTGATCACAAAAATCTAAAAAATCGAAAAACAGACACGTTAGATTTACATTTTTTTATCGTAACACAGCAAAATGACTGCACTATTCCTGATGGTAAGCACAGTACAGTCCAGAAACAATAGCGACCACCGATTGACACACTATCCATCGCCGGTCGCCACTATAATGCCGGCCTGCAAAATGCTGGATGTGCCCAGACTGATCCCGAAACGCGACCTGCAGAAGCGAATCATTATTACGGGCTTTTTCGCCATATACATGGTGGTTGCGACCCAGTCAGGCTGTATTCCTATTATATGCATAGAAGACGATACATAAGTGGAGATTTTCATTCGATAACAGTTCGTGGAGTTGGGTTTGGTGACGTCTATTGAAGTGAACCACAAGCAAGTGGAGACCGCTCGCAAGGGACAAGAGGTCTGCATCAAGATTGAACCGATACCCGGCGAGTCGCCCAAGATGTTCGGACGACACTTCGATGAGACTGATATGCTAGTCAGCAAGGTAAGTGATACACAGACAGACAACCAGACATATATACAGACGGACGACAAGCAGACAGACAGACAGACAGTACGTTCGAATCCTTGAATAAAGCCTAATTTGCTGTATTTTTCGGCCACGGTGTGTATATTATTACTTTTCACCTTGATGGAGCCGGAAATTGGCAACTTCGTTTATCACAGCAACAAGAAAGTTGCCACTTTCCGGCCGAAGGATAGAAAAAAATATTATCCAGAAGTAAAAAGATATGTAGAAACATATTGTACACAAACAGGGTCATAATTGACAAAAAAACAGTCTTTTATCGTGATAACGTCTTATAAATTGATGAACGCCGGCTGCGCGCACGAAAAAGCATAGCTCATTGTCACGTTCCGCCTGAGCCGAGCGTGCAAGCGAGAGCGCGGAACAAGCGATTGACAGACGCGATCGGCCTAAGCGTTCGGTTTGTGATGCATCTATCTCTCATCCACTTTATCGGCTGATGCGTCCGAGTCTTTATCGCATAAAATTATCGTCCGTAAACCCACTTTACAGACAACCAATTTTTTTACAGGAAAAAGGTGACTGTTTATTTAATAAGCATTCATATTCATTAAATACAAAAAAATAAAATTTACAATCATATACCGTGGTGACGCGTCGCCACGCCAACACTCGATCTGACCCGCTGCCATAAATGTGTCAAATTCGAGTTTTTGGCGGGATTTTAGTCTGTCATGTTGTAGATTTTATATTCTATTCATAATTTTATGTTATTTGACTATATTGTGTAAATTTGGTGGTGTTTTACGTAATATACTTAGTTAGTTGTGCATAAGTGAAGTGAATGGAAAATAATACCACGGAGCATGAAATTCTAAGATGCCACAAAAACTCCCTAGAAGGTTCTAGCAAGGAATTCACCATCTTGTTAGAATATTGATTGACACGATGCTTAATATTGAGATGATCGCACGACGCTTGTGATATTATTGACTACGTGGCAATGGCAGTAATAATCGGAAAGATCGATTGCCAAAAATAGAGTTTAAAAAAATTTGTCAAATTTAAAATGTTCGAAATTTAAGTAAAAAATAGCTCAAACTTTCCACACAAGTGTTTGAAAATTTCACTACACGTTTTGAAATGTTAGAAACAAAGTTATCCTGTTCGAGTATTCACACGCCAATTCCACATTTCGATAACATGTGAGTGATATAATTATGTCAATCTCTTTAGAAGTGAGGTTAAAATAGCAACAATTTACGTACTTGTTATCAATTGAATTAGAATTCAAATATAGTATATGAATGAATGTTATTTTACGTGCGATAATACAATAGACTTATTTATGATGTTTTTGGCGGGGTCTTGTAAATGTCATATAGTAGATTTTATATTTTATTCATGATCTTGTGTTATTTGACTATATATTGTAATGTTGGTTTACGTAATACAGTTTGGTTATTGTGCACAAGTGAAGTGAATGGGAAATTATATGAGTACCATGGAGCATGAATTCGTAGGCGTCACAAAAACTTCCTGGAAAGTTCTAAGAGTGCAACCATCTTGTTAGAAGTGTTTTTCAAAGTGTGGGTCGTGACCCCCTCGGGGTTGCCAAGCCTCTTTAGAGGGGGCCGCGAAGCGTCAAAAGTCTCTTAAAGAAAATAGTCGAAAGATATTGGATGTTCTTTTCCTGTATAAGCTTGCTAATAGAGTTACTGACGTCCCGGACGTATTAAATGAACTAAACTTAAAGGTTCCACGATACCCCATTCGGACTGCTTTTTCCAAAATGTTTTTACGAACTAACATCTATCTGTTCGCATCTCAGTCGTATGAAACAGCTGTATAAATGACATTAATAACAATGATATTGACATCTTTAATTGCTCATTCAGCAAATATCGCTCAGATTTGTTTAAATCATATGCATGTTGATTTTATGTTAAATTAAAATTTTCAACAATTTTTTTTAAATTAAGATAGTGCTGAAATTAAATAATGGTGCATTATGTGCACATCTGTAAAGTGCACTGTGCACAAAAATGTGTACTGTCCTGAACTTGTGCGTTATTAGATTTAAGTAATATTTTGTGAGAGCGCCGTTGATGTGTAAAGGAAGTCAAAAAAAAAGCTGAGTTGCAAATGATGGAAAAGCTACTGCAGTAAAAAAATAACGTTTTATTCGGAAAATTGTTAAATGAAAGACATAATCATATAATAAAGACAAAATGTCTGAGTGCCTTAAGCGCTCGCCTTAGTAGTCCGGTGAAGCTGTTAAGACCTTGCTAGGTCAATAGCGTAGTCAGATCGAGAAAAAAAAAAGACAAAATTTAAATGATTATCAGCGAAACCGCGAGCAATAACAAGAAAGTATGGGTTCCTGAATTCGCACATGTATATATACGATAAGCGCACAAATTAACACGAACATTACATAGACTTATCGAAATTTATGGCGTAATGTCTCCGATCAAAGAACGGGCTACGTGCCTGTAATAAATAAATACTCACATTGAGTTTTTAATTGTTTGTTATCATGTACTGATTAAAATATATTGTTTTGACTCGGTTTATATTTATAGAATAATTACAATTTTTATATAATTAATTGTTCGGGTTTTATTAATATAATTAATACTTGTGTGGAATTTAGTTGTAATTTGATAAATTACCTTCCTATTTCGTGCTAGTTAGTCTAACTATTCCACGCGGACGTGGTTGCGGCAAGAAGCAAGTAATGAATAAAGGGATTTCGATCGTGCATAGCGAGCGTTCTTTCTGTGTTGCAAATCTGCCGATGCATTCTACCAGTTGCATATCTGTCACCAGTGACGTTTTAATGAATGGATATGCCCATTACATTGGACTAAATACATAACATAGCGACGATTTTAGCTCTCTAGACAAATGGCACCGATTGATACGGTCTATTTATAGAATTATTACATTCATTATGTTATGTGCAATTATATTTACTCGCCTAGTTGTTAATTAATAGAACTTATCTATTTTGTTAGTTATATTATTTTGTTTATCATAAATCACGTCCGAATATTAGGAAAGAAGAAATTTTGTTGTTAAATTGCTTGTTCAATTTCCTTAGAACACTTCCTTTGCTGGTTCACGATCGTCTTTATTTAGGAACTTTGTTGGAATCATTTTTATATTCACGCGGTCTTTTCAAAAGTGTTATGTAGTAATTCTGGATAAAATAACTTTATTATTATACTAGATGTGACCGCGATGCCGTCCGCGTGGAACGTAATGTAAAAAATAGTTACTAATAAATTACTTTTTTTTTTCCTCGAAATGACTACGCTATTGACCCAGCAAGGTTTTAACAGCTTCACCGGACTACTAAGGCGAGCGCTTAGGGCACTCAGCCGATTTTATTTGACAACTAGCTCAGGGTGGACGGCATACCTCGGCTTGTGCTGTTTGCCTGATATATGCAATTCGCGACCTATCTGAGCTGACCTAAGCTAACTATTCATACATATATGAGTTGTTGGAGCATATATGTCTACCAAGCATACATATCTCACAACTCTTATATATATTTCATATCGGATAATTTTCCAAACTATTTCAGTTCGATAAGGGCAAGAAACAAAACCCTTCCACTTTCATGTATAAGCGTGTATGCGTGCACGTGCGTGGGGGTGATGTGTACTGTTGTTGCAGTGATGTAAGATTTTGTCACTGTATCGCGCGAGCAGCGCACTCAAGGGCTCCACGCCGAGGGAACGGACCTAGGCTTTAGCCGCTGCCGAGGAAGGCCTAATCTGGTTTCTTGGTGAGGTTTTAACGTGACGCAGTACTTTAGTAGTGATGCGTGTGTAAGAGAGACAAACAGACAATGGTTGAAATGTTTTTTATTACTTATTCCAAGACACCTGCAACAATTATTTCATAAAGAATTACAGAGTATATACACGTTTGATTTACGTTTTTATTATAGGTGTAGACTTTATCATTTATATTTGTATTTTATCACCCGATTAGGCCTCCCACGGCAGCGGCTCAAGCCTACGTTCGATCCCTCGGTAGGGAGCCCTTGAGTGTGTCGCTTGTGCGATACGGTGACACACAAATATACATCACTGCTACAATACTACACGATCACCCTCACACACGTGCACGCCTATACGCTTACACATGAAAGTGGAAGGGTTTACTTTTTTTCCCTTATCGAACTGAAAAACTCTCAATTTTCCGATAATAAATATATGGAGGAGTTGTTGAGGCGTGTATGCTTGGTACACATATACGTTTCAACAACACATACATATATGAATAGTTAGCTAGGTTAGCTAAGATAGGCCGCGATTTTGCATGCAACAGGCAACAGCCAAGCCGAGGTGTCCCGTGCACCATTGAGCTGGTTGCCAAAATAAAATCGGCCGAGTGCCTTAAGCGCTCGCCTTAGTAGTCCAATGAAGCTGTTAAGACTTTGCTGGGTCAATAGCGTAATCATTTGAAAAAAAAGTCTTTCATTTCTAAAAAAATCTTTCTAAAAAATTCTAAAACGCATACAAAAGTAAATCGTTACACAAAATGGTATACGTTCATTAAAGTAAGTATCCTAGAACTATCTACTAAAACTTCCGTATCAAATTGTGATAGATCAATACTGATAAATTCAATAATTTTGATGTGATTGAACTTCAATGGAACTGTATTCACAATATAGATTTTTATAAGTATTTTCTCATGTATCCGTACCTACAAAGTATCCTATGCATAAGTTATGAGGTAACTTTTTATCAGATTAAAAATCATATAAAGATACATATAATCAAGTAACTATTGTTTATTCGAGCTAATTTACGAATTTCCGAAATTAAGAATTATAGCAGAAATAACGGCAAACAAACAAAATAAAGATAAAATACCTTGCAATAATAATAATAATAAACAAAATAATAATTAACAAAAAGATTAAAAAGAATACAGTCCACAAAGATAAAACAAATATTTTAGTAACGATGGCAATTGATTAAAATAAGTAGCCCTTAAGCTTATAAAAAGCGTTTTCTGTAGTCCGGTGAAGTCATGTAGTCGATAAGATCACAAGCGTCGTGCGATATTTCAATATTAAGCATCGTATGAATCAATATTCGAACAAGATGGTGGATCCCATGCTAGAACCTTTCAGGGAGTTTTTGTGGCATCTCAGAATTTCATGCTCCACGGTATTATTTTCCATTTACTTCACTTATGCATAATAAACTAACTATATTACGTAAACACCACCAAATTTACACAATATAGAGTCACATAACACAAGATTATGAATAAAATATAAAATCCACTACATGACAGACTAAAATCCCGACAAAAACTCTGTCAACGGTAGTTATATAGGCGTTATGTAACTAAAACATGCTCTAACAAATGTTATATTTTGTCTTAAATGTAAATAATATTCAACTATAGCTATAATTTCATGTATTTTTGCAATTTGTGGTATACATTTTTTGTTGTATAAACAACGTATATTACTTGCTATGTTTTGTAATAACTAATAAATGCTATACAATATTACTTAACTGCCGTATGCGAGTACCATAAGAATCACGAGTGTTTGCTTAGTATCTCATTTTCATATAAATTACCTAATGTTCCGTAGTCTTTTTGTTACGTCCCATTTCTTTCGTTCATTAACCGCCAGTCTTGATGGCTTCTAAGAAATATTCGCGCATCCGTTAATGTGCCATAAGGCGTTAACATCAAATAAATGTTACCGATAATTGTTGTAATTAAATATTGTAACCGGCACTCGTGTGTTATTAATACATCTCGCATTCAATTAACAGTGTACGTACGCGTCCTATTTCCCTTTTCGCTTTGTTACAATGTAACGTGTTTATCGCGTCGACCTTTCTATTCTAAACTCGGCTGATGTGTATTCTAAACTTGTACTTCATTGTGTATGTGATATGTTAAGATTTTAATACTGACTAGCTGACCCGTGCAACTTCGTCTGCACCAAATGGGTTATCACTGGTTTCAATTGTATTTTTAAACGCGAAAAAATTGAATAAAACTAATATACCCTATTGCAGTCACAACTACCGTTTCCAATTGTGAATCCAAACTATCCACGGACTCACTCAAACATATACCCAGATTACATGTGTTTTTTTTTTAAAATAAGCCTACCCGTTCGTAGCATCATCTACCAGGATCAATCAAGATAAAAACTAACCTACATAAAACTAAATAAACATCTCTACCACTTACTTTATCATAACTATCTTCAACTTGTATTAAAACCTTTTTATACTCCATTGTATTATTGTATTAAAGAAAAATATATGAACACCGTATCGAAGCGTCAAACATCGCGCCGAAGCGTCAACTGTCACTTGCTTGAAACTATTGTCTAAGAGTTATAAACTGTTTCGAAAACGTATTTTAAATATATTTCCAATATATTTTTATAAATAATCTCTGTACCACTCACAACATAATACCTGTCACCTTTTGGTAATTTATCCATGTTGATATACTTCTATTGTAGATTATTTATTCTACGTTGTTATACTAAATATTTGGCATTAAATTTATAACGTGTATTTGTCACACTTCATATTGGCGAAATTATCTACATAAGCAGAGGCCAAAAAATCAACCAAGCCAGTTTTATATATCATATTCATCCGAACAACGGGTTACCGGGCTGCCGGTAAGAGTTGCGTTTATTTGTGCATATCGTACCTTCACAGACAAAAACATTAATTTTTAAATGATTTTGGGGTGTTTTTTTTCACTAACTTTGAAACCTTATTAAAATAGAATTATTATTGAAAGACATTTTTGGTATTGACAATAATGTGCTTGATGCTATTTTTTTTTAAATAAAAATAAAAGTAATCTTAACCCATGTTAGAATAGCAGTAATTTTATTATTATTATTATATTTAGATATAAATAAGTACGCATTTCATCATTCATGCCTGCTTCAACAACTCCTTATATGTATTTTGTGTCGGAAAAACTTCTCTAAACTATATAGGATAGGATAAGTTAGGGAAAAGTAAGGGTAGAACTCTTTGTCATTTATTTCTCTGTAAAAGAAAAACAGCGTGTAAGCGTGTAGGCGTGCGCGTGTGTATAGGTGATGTTGTAGCAGTGATGTAAAGTTTTGTGTCACTGTATTGCGTGAGCAGCGTACTCAAGGGCTCCCCGCCGAGGGAACGGACCTAGGCTTGAGCCGTTGCCGAGCGGGGCCTAATCTGGTGTGCGAGAGTGAAATTTACCCCTAGACCACGGCGGCGTGATCTGTTGTTATGCGGGCGTGGGCGTGAACACGCTCTGTTTGAAGAGACAGGCTGATACTGATCTTTCACTGACGTGATTGAATCAGGAGGATAGGTAAAAATGTGTCGCGGTCGTCTTCTATACTGCGCAGCGTTGGGTACGGGTTCATAGTTCGCGGTGGATATTACCACTAAAGGGCTGGGATGATTCGCGGCTTTTTCGAAATAACTACGTATGAGTGATTTTATATACGCCCAGACAGAAGGCATCTCCAGGTCCCTGTGGATCCCAGATTCCTTATTCCGGACGTACCATGGTGCACCGGTGATTTTACGTAGGGCTCGGTTATGGAGAACCTGCAACTTTTGAATACGATTTTGCGCATGTGCAAAGACCGAACAACTGTATGTCATAATCGGACGGATGCATGTTTTATATAAAGTGAGTTTATGTCTGGGGGACATTTTACTCTTATGACAAAGCAAATGATAGAGACAACCCAAGACCATAGCGGCTTTGTTTCGCACTCTATCTGTGTGTGAATCGAAATTTAAGTGTTTATCTAAAGTGACGCCGAGATATTTCACCTCACCGCCCCAAGGTATTTCGGTTTCGTATAGCCTGATGGTCGACGACGCATATATTTAAGATGGCGTCAATCCCAAGTCATACGTTTACGTTTATCGTAGTTGCATGGTAAAATCTTAATATCAATAATGTTTAAAATAATAATAAAATGAAATTTGTTCTTTGCTATGGAAAAAAAATTGGTTTGAAATGTATTAATTTATTTATAAAATATATAAGCGGGTATATATATGATTGTTTATAAAGAAATGTGTCTGACTATAATCAAGTCATGATTTTAATTGCGTTTAAAAGTTACTGAAAAAAGAATGTTCAAGAAACCTATTCATAAATCAAAATGCGCATTGAAAATACAACGGTAACCGGCTACCAAGTGTCCTTTCGGGCTAATACCACCCTCTCACAGAAAACCGACGTGAAATAACAGTGCTTGCATTTTTGTGTTTCGTTTGGTCAGTGAGAGCGCCGGAGGCCCACCTCTCTTCTCCTTTCCTCTTTTGCCTTCCCTTACCCTCCCCCATATACAGGTTGGCAACGCACTTGCCACAACCCTGGTATTGCTAGAGCCTATAGAGGATGGTGGTTACTTAACATCACGTGACCCACCTGTTTGTTTGCCTCCTATGATACAAAAAAAATCGTATTGATATATTAAAGAACCAGGTATTCTAAAAGTCTTGTTATTTTAACGTTGGCGGCTCTTGTACTAAGGTGTCGTAAAAAAGTCTAGTTACGTTAACTACAAATTTTTGTTTTTTGTTATCCTGGAGAACCCCTTGCATTTTATGAGACAAAAAATATCCTGGGTGTAGCCTTGTAATATCAGTTATTACTGTGTTAAGTTTCGTTAAAATTGGTTCAGTACTTTCAGAGTAATACGGGTTTAGATTCTAGGCTTTAATCTTTTATCCTGGAGAACCCTTTGCGTTTTATGGGACAAAAAGTATATTTGATGTAATCTCATAAATATTAGTTATCAGTATGTCAAGTTTCGTCAAGATTGGTTCAGTAGTTTCAGAGTGATGCGTGTTCATAGGGACAGACAGACAGACAGAAAGACAGACAGATAGACAGACAGACAAAAATTGTAAAAAGATTATTTTTGGCTTCTATATCGATAACATAGTCTACCCTGATTAAAATTTTCAAAAAATATTTAATGTACAGATTTCGACTTGTTACAGTTTTATTATAGTATAGATAGATATACAAATGTTTCCATTGGAATATTTTTACGTGGCGGATATAAGTAAAAAATTCAATGATAATCTTCGCTCATTCATCGTTTTGCAAAGGAAAGTGTGTGTCCAGCACCGTCCATAGACATTAGCAACGCTAGGGGAGTTGCAAGTGCGTTGCCGGCCATGTAAACAAGTGTTTGGTAACACCGCCGCTGGGAGTCGATTCCACAAGAGCGAAGTACGAGGCAGATATGGACCTCGAGAACCTCACCGTAGAAGACCTCTACTCATCGAGGTGGTGTGGATAAAATTTCAGTTTCTGGCGGGAATACAGCGGCAGGTATCAGTCCAAACAACTCCTCTGAACACCCACCGTGGTATAGATCCGATAAAGAAGGCAGAGACGCGATGTCTCAACGCAGTGCCTGTGTCGAGCAGATTGGATATTACCTTGTCGCTGAATTTTTTTTTAAATACAAGCGTGAAATAAGTGCCCGTTTACTAGGAATTATTGATCGCTTGCATGTTTGGCTCCGCAGGGGAGATACGGGTGTGGCCGTAGTGTCACTAGGTCGAGGGGAAGAAGCGAGTGTCGTCGTCGCTCCATCTATATCATATCATTATTAAACGCTGTTGCTAAGCTCACACTGACGTCAAACACCGATTCTGTTTATGATTACATTTTTCTCGCCTCTTTACGCGTTATATTTTTTTTCCATCGAGAATTAAATTATACAACGTGCGAGAATATGCTCCGTGACAAGAAACACTGCTTTTAACGAACGCGGCGCTTCGGAAAATATTAGTCGAGTATCGTTTAGATTAATTATAATTTCATAATAACCTATTTGTTCGCTATCACCTTGAATCGTCCGGGGCCTCAGTTCACCCATCGCCTATTTCGATGCTATCTGGATTATCTCCATGGAGGAAATTCATTGTGGATCGTAACTACTCAATCAAATATTCTCCATCGAATTAATAGCTATTAAATATATTACTAAATCAGTTTGTTCAGAGTTATCTGTTGTCTTTATCCGTTTTGTACTGAAAACATCCCATGGAATAGCTCTGAAATTCTGATCCGCAACATTATTGTGTCAGGAAAAGGGGGCGGGGTAACACTGTGTCGGTTAGAGTGTTGAAAACACCGATTCTCGTGTGATCACCGAATTTAGCAACATCGGGTGCGGTTAGTACTTGGAGTTAGACTGTCATTAACGATGGAGGACATAAATTATAATATGCAAGGTGAAAACAGATGGTTGGGTTTCAATTACTAGGATTAGAAAACAATAATAAACATATTTTAATTTGTGATGATCATTAAGCAAGCACACGATATACACGCTAAGCTATCGAGTAACTAAAACTTATTTCACTGGATTGTTTGCTATATTTTTGAAGTTATACTTCTTTTGGCGCGTTAGGAAAAAATGATGAGTAAATTTTTACGATGCGCGCGCACACCGTCACTAAAATCCGACACCCTAAAGTTAGCAATATATAGTCAACATTTTGTTTCTTTGTTTTAAAACTTTCAATGTATTAAATACCTTTTTTTCTATTATTAGTGTCGTTTTTCTACAAACGTAGTATAAACCGAAAGATAACATTTCTGAAAAGGTTTTTATCTTGTTACGCCAAAGAAGTATAACTTCTAACGCGTGTATATAAATACACACACACACTTTTTTTATTACAATATGTATTGGTAAATGCAATGTAATATATCGGTTACTCCAATGAAGTAAAAATGTATGTCAATCTTTGTAAAATATGAAGGAAACATCTATTTATTTTAATTGCTTATTCATAGTGCTTATAACATTTTGATATATTTTTTGCTAACTGACCTATGCTATGACCTTGAAATATAATAAAAGTCTCTAGAAATAACTTTATTTCTTCAAAAACAGTGGCAATAAATCTAGTCTGCATATAAATGAAATTAATATTTAAGAATTTAACCTTCTTCTATGTACAGTTAGTTTATATATACTATACGAAGTCCCGAGGTATAAAATCAATATCAAGAATACTTTATTCAGTTTAGGCTCTAATAAGGCACTTATAAACGTCAAAAACTACCACCGGTTCGGAAAACAACCCAGTCATCGAGAAGAACCAGCAAGAAACTCGGTGGGGTACATTTTTTTAACATATATTTCCAATACATCATACAATAGCTTTTAGTGGATGCACAGAGAGGAGTCAATTCCAAACATACACTTATATATACATATGATTAAATATATACCTACATTACGTTTAATGCGTAATGAAAATTTTTCTCTGCCGTCTCATAAGTTTCACTTCAAAAAAGGTAATTTATATAGTCGTTACAACAAAAGATACTCGTACGTACGCGGAAAATTGTCAATCTTTTTGGAATTGCTGTTGCATATGAATCGTGCTTTCCAGTGATATAAAAGCACTCGATGAGTTCTCTCGGGTTTTCCGTCACCCGACCGAAGGCCACGTGTATTTTCGGACGAGTAATGACGTCACTGCTTTCCATGCGTTAGGCAAGTTTTGTCCACGACTGTAACAATGTATAAAATTGTATTAGGTTCAGGAGTATGCCATTGCATTCTTTAACTCTAAAAGTACCTGGACGACGGAGCCTAGCTCGGTTCTTTAAAAACATTTTTAAATTAAAATAATCTGTTAGGTTTGCCTCACAAAATTAGCATATATTATCAAAAAAGAAAATTATTAAAAAAAGATCTCTTTTGCTGTCACTCAGATTCGAACTGGGGTTAGACGAATTTTTGAAGCAGCCGATTTCCATCTGAGCTATTTTCGTTTTGACAGCGTTGGCGAAATTTACCTTTATATTCTAGCGTTTTTTTTTCATTGCTTGAAAACTCAAATAATTTTTTTTCTATAAATGAGATCTACCTAGATCAATTTATCACCCCCAAAACCACCTACATCGCTACACCTAATCGCTGACCCCGTTTCCGATGTCCTGAATATATAACAATATAAAAATATTCAAGAATTGCTCGTTTAAAGATATTAAATTTGATATTGTCGAAACTCCTTGGACGGTGGAAAAATAGTCGTCAAAATATACCAAGAGTCATATATTGAATACTTTCTATATAGTGATGACCATGCAGGTTCGTTAGTTTCGTTTGTTTTGAACCGATGGTAATTCATTCATCATTCATGTTCGGACATTGGATCGATCAACTTAATCGCGTAGGTTCAAATTGCTGTAACGAGTCCAGAGTTTGCGGTGAAGGAAAACATCGGGATGAGACCACAGTATGGTGTACTTTCTAATACGCCCGCAGTTAACTACCATCCTCGAGTTGTAATTCTATACTCCGTGGTAGTTATAGGTGTGTTCCGGCAGTTGCATTTGAGAGTCAGAACTTCTATAGATTTAGACATGTAGTAAGCCTTTACATATGATATATGTGATGCCCGTTTGTGGGAATACAGTTTTTGTAATGTTGTAGTTTTGTAGGTGGTAGAGCCACGATGAAAAATGAAAAATGAAAATACCTGTATAATCAAAGTTTAATAAAGCAACGACAATGCACCCGATTAGGCCTCCCATGTCCCATGTCGAAAAAAAAAGCAACGACAATGCCCCCTCTGTTATTGCCTTATTGCCATTGTGACTCACATAATATGAATTTCCCACTTTGAAATTAACATTTCATCATTTCTGCTATCACCTCGATCTTACGAAATACTTAAAAGGGCGGAACGTTAAAGAAATACTAATGTATAATATAAAGGTGTATCAAGAAAATACAAAACTGTATATTTCTTGTAGTTTAAAGTCGCCATGGTTGTACATGGTGTTTACAAGACGATATAATAAAATTAACGCATTTGCGAATAGTCATTGCAAAAACTATTTACTATCGTTTTTCTTTTGTTAAATTAAATCAAATAATTATAAGTAGCAAGAATAGCTGTAAAGTTTACAACCATTCACAAGTTGTCTTCGGTTACATCCTTGCCTTTATTCATAACGGCATTTGGGCCATCTCTATAGCTACTCTGCGAACCTTCATAGATTACTGGGATTTATGTTGACGGTTACAAAAGCTATATTCCCCTGCACGAAGTTTGCAACACGAAGCCGCGCACACATACGCATTTTCCCATGATATCGAATGCACACAGACCCTTTGACCGGGTTAGACCCCATTCTAGAAGCTCCATTGATATTTCGCAGTACGGTTTCATTGACGAACTACTCTGTTCATGTATTAATTCGTACCGTTTTGAATGTAAATTATATAATATATTATTTTATCTAAGAATTACATTGAATCAGAATTACATTGAATCGATTCGCACTAGTACACCAAATTTTTAACTGCATTTATTAGATGTCATTTTTAGAATTTATGTATAAAAAAATCAATAAACACGGCTTATATCAGTTATAATATTGCATGGCATAAAATATATAACCTTTTTAACAACTAATTTGTTCTGTAATGTCTATGATTATGTTAAAAATATACGTACCGTATAATGATGATACTTGGAGTTTTTGGCGGGCATTTTAAATAATATAGTTCGGTTAATGTTTATAAGTAAAGTGTGTGAAAAATAATATAACGAAGCATGAATTCTGAGACGCTACAAAAATTCCCTGGAAAGTTAGAACAAGGCGGCCACCATCTTGTTAGAGCATTGACGATTGGTTGCCAAAAAATTATGATACTTTTGATTGATTTTATAAGTAACTTGAAGCTTTAATCATTTGTTTCAATCTTGTTTGATATTTATTTGAACAATAATACTTAATGTAAGTTGTATATTTTAGAATGTATGATTTTATCAATAATAAATAGCTTGCCATTCGAGGCCACGTTTATATGAATTTAAATGAAAAGGTGCTGGCTGCATTTTACCTAGCAAAACACTTTTGAAACGAATGTCTCTTGAATCCTTGAAGTTAAAAATAGATATCCAATACTGCCGCATTAATATGATTTCCGAGCTCGTTCCGCGACGGCTCCAGGGGCCCCCGGCTGCATTGTGCCGCTTGGGGCGAGGGGTGCTGCTGACCTAATTTCATCCTTGCACAACCTGCTCTATTTTTCCCTATGACGTCAAGCCCTCATTCAACCCCAAGCCGGTGAATCGATGCGACCGAAACTGGGTCGACCTGAATGGAAGCACTCGTACATTCAACATGAATTATTTTTAGCTTCGGAGGTGTCTCGATTGCGTTATACGCTTTTTTATTGTCTCATTAAAGGCGATCCTGTTTTGTCACTTTGAATTACTGCCGTTGTTTAAGTTGAAGTCGTATTTTGTTTTTGATATGACCCTGAAAATTATACATTTTTTACTCATTACTTACATCACTTTGAGCGTTTGATTTTAAATCGATGCATATTTATAATTATTTCAATATTTCAGTAATATGTTTTATAATGTATCTATTTAAGATATTTTGTGGATGAGTAAATTGTTTTCTAGTTTCACAGAAACGATCAGTATAATTACAAAGAAGTTAAATATGTATCGTTTTAAAAAGGTTACGTTTTAAATGCACCGCGCTCGCTGTATGTTCGCCATCTTGCTATTTTGTCTCGCTTTGGTTAGATTGCGAAAAAAGGATAACGCGCACTTGCCTCGGGCGAGCGCAGTGCATTTATTACAAAACCTTTTTAAAGCAAGTATTTAATACGTATTTAACTTTTTTGAAATAACACCGTGTGAGTTTTATTTCGCTTGAGAATGGAATGTCTTTTACTTTCTTTGTATTATTATGACGTATACAACTGTCGTAGCAATTTAAGTTACATTTATACAATTCTAATATTATTACTTAAACGCAATACTGTTTAGCTGATAAGGAACTTTGAAAACTTTTCTGTCTTCTAGAAAAATCCTAGTGCAAAATTATTTGCGTTACAGAGATAAACCGGAACAAAGAAAGTATACTTCGTTTTTATCTACATATAAATTTTAGTTGTTATTAAACTCTGAAATAATATATCTTATGATTTTATCTGTTGATATTGGAAGCACTTTGTTTTATACTTAATAGGCAAGCTCTTGACTTGACTTGACTTAAGTCTCATATAAAAGGAGACTGGCTCTCAACTGCTGCTGTTGGAACACACCAACAGACGCTTGGCTACAAATTTTTCACTTGGGGAGTTAGCTAGCAAAGCTGACTTAGAGAAGACTCTACCACCTGGTGACATCATGAAGTTTTCCTGCATCAATAATTCCAACTCAACCAAACTATCATCAATCAATTACAATTTTATTACAGCGCATTAATTTTAAGCGAATGTTTAAAACACTTTGCTTGTTACAGATATCCCGCGCGAGTATCGACGCTTGCAAGGATTATTTCCGCGACGACCTCATCAAAACCGATTGGCAATTGATGGTGGAACTGAAGAAACTATTTCAGATCCTCTGAACGGTGTTTCTACGTTGGGATCTCGTATAGCTTTCCGCTCCACGATGATGTAGTCGCAAGATTCGTAAAGCTTCGTCTGTTCCATCTCACAGTAATCCTCCGATGTATTCTATAATGGAATCTCATCCTTATGATTTTAATGTTGTATTTGAATCCGTGAATAATAAATATTTTGATGAATATCGTCAATTGAACATAACGATGGTGTGTAACGCTCTTTAAGTATTATAACTCATGTGCATGCCATGTCCTAATATAATTTATTTAGATTAACATTACAGTTAAATGTATGCGCATTTTAGAAGTTGATTTATATTGTAAATATGATATTTTATTTATTTTTATCAGTGGGATGATTCACTTACATTTTAAATATTTGTTTATTATTTTTATCATCCTGTGAACTATGAATTTGCGACAATGTCAGTCCGGAAATCAAAAATTGAAATAATTGTTTGGTATTTGCAATAGAATTGTATGATTCAATGTAAATAAAGCATCAAATATGGTTGCATATTAATTATTATGATATATTTATTACATACAAATGGAGAATATTAAAAAGTGCAATAAACGATCTCGAAGATGAAGCAATATCGATTATAAGTTAACAAACCGTATTCTTTTGAATTCAAATTTCAAATGAATATCTCATGTGTGTTAAACCCCACATTTAAGACCAATGCAATTAAGTTTGGACTTGGGACACTATACAATGTTACACGGGTAATAAATCTGACTGATAAGACTGATTTGTCTCCCGAAATTAAATGTCACAAATTTTTATTTTTTTCGTCTGACGATTTAATTAATTATATACATATATTTCGTTCGCGATCTAAATAAATATGAGTATATATATTAGTACGTACATCAGATATTGTATCTATACTGTCATTTTAATTACGGCGAGTCCCAATGAAGTTTACCATATGTTCCTGATTAATTTAATCCAATAATTAATTCTCAATTTTATTTCCAATTAAATTATTTGGATATTTAAAACAGTTTCATCAAATCCGTCAAAACAGATATTTAATTATATAAATTTGAACATGAAATAAACTTTTTGATGTATTTAATATAGATTTGTTCAATTTTTTAGTCCAAACTTATTGTACCGAGCTGTTAATCGAGCTACTGTGTAACTTTGATGTTGCTATCCACAGATAATCAAAAGGTCGTCTATTGTACGTTATAATTAACGTTGAAATTTGATACTCGTTATAACGTAATGTTTGACGCAAAATTCGGAAACTGAATTCTATTACACGTGGAACAAGTGTCCATAATTAGAGAATTGGAGGTTGTATTTTATATTACGTAGGTATTTTCCCTTTTTGAAAACGCTTTGTATTATATAGATGGAATCGGACATATTCTTATATTAAAGGAGTTTTATTAAATTGTAAAGTATATATTTGTTTGTTTTTATTTCAATCCATTTATTATTAAAACAAGCTCGTTTCATTACGAGTGTAAAACATTCGTGTATAACAAAATTTGAAAACAGTTTACATTCCCAGTAATAATGCCTCATATATAGGAGGTAAAGGTTTTTTTAACGTACAATCATTTTTCTAAGGTAATTTATTAATTTGGGTTTATCAGGACCTGTAAATGAAGGGCGTCAAGGTAATGATTTGGCTAAAGCTAATTTCATAGTAGAATACAGCTTATTCTAAACTTTGGGCTGGGTTTAGGGATTCAAAGCATAAATTATGTGGAAAAAGGCACAAAGTAAACCTTGCAAATCGTTATTTTTACGCGTCATTATCAATTACCAGCCATTTTAAATTAAGTGATCATGCTTATACAGATTGTATGAAAGAGAAATATCACAGAGAATAAGCAAATAAAAATGTGATAAGAGGGATGAGGAGGTAATAAGAATTCTTAAGACCATAACTGGTAACCAATTTATGTTTAATAATGGAGTTAATGAACACTATAACACTAAAGATTAAAATTAGAATAATTCCATAAGATATTAGGCATTAGTTACATCTAAAGTTCTAAAGAGTAACTGGTTTAGTTTGGTGCATATAAACTATCATCCTGTGAGTCTAGATGTTCTTATCAAAATATTTACATTGTTTTATTAATTTTTGGATGTAATGACGGGTAAAGCAAAGTTCATGTCGTCCGCCGGTACCCGATGTTTTAGTGGCCGTAAGAGCTTAGGAGTTGCCTAGTTGATAAATGTTAATAAAATATGCATTTGCTACAGGAGGCGCGCTCGGTTTATCAGCCTTATTAATAATGTATTTTTTCTTAAGTTAATTAGGCAATTATAATGAGAGAAACGTTGAATAATAATTTTATTATATAATTCTACTATAAATCCCTATCTACATACACCCATTTCATGGTTATTGGTAGCTATAATGCAATTTGTTTTTTTGGCTTGTCTAAAATTAATTATATCATAAGCATAACATTCATAAAGTCTAAAAAACGACCTAAATAATACAATAATAGGCAATCGATTTTAAAGTTGAACTACCCAAACGGGTCCTAGATACTATTAATATATCGCTGCGCGTTATAAAAGACGTCCGCGACACATTTTTACCGACCCTCCTGATTCAATCACGTCAGCGAACGATCAGTACCAGCCTGTCCCTCGAAACAGAGCGTGTTCACGCCCACGCCCGCGTAACCACAAATCACGCCGCCGTGGTCTGGGGGTTAATTTCGCTTCCGCACACCCGATTAGGCCTCCCATGGCAGCGGCTCAAGCCTAGGTTCGATCCCTCGGTAGGGAGCCCTTGAGTGCGTTGCTTGCGCGATACGGTGACACACAAATATACATCACCGCTACAACACTACACGATCACCCCCACACACGTACACGCCTACACGCTTACACCGGAAAGTGGAAGGGTTTACTTTTTTTTCCCTTATCGAACTGAAAAACTCTCAATTTTCCGATAATAAATATATGGAAGAGTTGTTGAGGCGTGTATGCTTGGTACACATATACGTTTCAACAACTCATACATATATGAATAGGTAGCTAGGTTAGCGAAGGTAGGTCGCGATTTTGCATGCAACAGGCAACAGCCAAGCCGAGGTGTGCCGTGCAACCTTGAGCTGGTTGTAAAAATAAAGTCGGCTGAGTGCCTTAAGCGCTCGCCTTAGTAGTCCGGTGAAGCTGTTAAGACCTTGCTGGGTCAATAGCGTAGTCAATTCGAATAAAAAAAAATGTATTGATTCTTTATTATGATCGGCATACCATTTAGGTTTTTTATGCTAAAAAATATCAAAAAAAAATTTGCTGTTCACATTATTTCAACTGATGATTACAGCCGTTTTGTGACACTTAATAAATTACCATAATTCAAATTGTAGTCAGTTACTTTTATATTGTCCATTTCAGTGTGTTGTCTACACACCAGTAGTGGTAGAGCCACGCGGAAGCTATTACTGGCTTCAGCATGAATGGGTGGGCTCGCCCGGGGTAGTACCACCCATTCATAGAAACACCCACGTGAAGTAACCGTGCTTGCATTTTTGTGTTTCGTTCGGTAAATGAGAGCGCCGGAGGCCCATCTCCCTACTCTCTTCACATCCCGCAACCCAGGCTGGCAACGGACTTGCGTCTCCCCTGGTGTTGCAAGTGTCTATGGACGGTAGCGATCACTTAACATCATGTGACCCACTTGTTCGTTTGCTTCCTATAATATAAAAAACACCATTTGAATAGGAACAAAGTACTTAGATAAATAGTAATAAGGATTGTACTTGCGCAATAAACTTTCACAGTGCTTCTTACCATTCTTATAATAATTTTTATTTACAGCAGTCCATTATTATATGTACGCCTACAATGACACTAAAAGTTCAAGTTAATTGAAGAATAGTTTATAATTTTACTTATTTAGGTTGCTATGTGACAGTAGTTGCTATTGGTATCAGCAGTAGGTATTATTTGTTGAAATGAGATCGTTACCATTATGGAACCTTCTTTGGTAAATAAGTAATTTAAAACGCCGGAAAGCGTTAGCTCTGATTATAGAATTTGTTTTATATTCTAAATCGCCTTGTGGTCTGGTATTATTATGTAATATTGAGATCTTTCATAAGAGAGTAAACTAAAAACCTAACATCTTAATTACGATGATTTCAAAATTCCTTACAATTATACGATTCGATTGGCTGTTTTATAAATTTCCTGTTTCTTCTATTTCCTTAGTTAACTAACGCATAGAGAAGGTATCCTATATCAAACAGAACAGTTTTATTAGCTAGGCAGTTCGTGTTTGTCGTCAATAAAAGCTCACCAGGCAGGCCATCAAGCCTCATACCATTCGTATATACACCAATGCCGATCCGGTTCTATACTTCACGGGGAGGAGTTACCAGTGTACCTACCGACCTTAGTAAAACTGCGCTTCCGTGGGACGTTATTACATTTTTTTCCATATTTTTCTAGGTACGTCGCGACGATTTTTACGAATCTAGACGAGTGCTAATCATGGTGAGCAAATGGAAGAAGTTATAGATAATTTGTTGATTATTTCTATATCTTCCGGGGGTTTTGAAGTGCATTTTTTGGCTGTAACCATGGAAACTCGGTGTACGTAGGCGAGGGGGTGGTGTTTTCACGGTCTAGGTCACGCCCCGGGCTGGAGAGCGCGTGCGCGGGCTGCTGAGCCCCGTTCAGGGAACTTGTTCTGTTCATAGCCCTTCGGACGTTTCCTCGTGATGGGAACCTCGAACATTCGCAGCGGATAGCTTAAACTTTAATTCTATTAACACAGAATATTTATATAATTTGGTGCAGTGTCCGTGATTTTTGAACCGAAGCTTATAATCCCTATTAGTATAGTGATATTTTGGTGTGTGGAAATCCTTTTGTAGTCTTGTGAGTACCGTAAACCTTTCTTTTTAATGAATATAAATGGTTTATAGGAAATATTGTAATTCAATTCAATGTTCAATACTTCAATATTAATTATGTTTAATATAAGCACTATATATGAAAATTGTCAGTAAAAGTTATTTTGAAACAGAAATAATACAAAAAATATATTATAGATTTCAAATATTTTTATGTGTGGAATTTAAATGTTAAATGACTATGACTAAACCACGATGAGGTACGTATATTATTAAATATTTCCCTTATTTATAGGGATAACTTATCAACGATTTTTAAAATAAATTAAAATTATTTTACCGATTGTAAATTATCATATGAGTAATATACTATTGTTTTGTAATATTTTCATATTTATATTATATTTACAATGAACATATTATGTAACATAAAAATATCAGATATATGTTATATCGGTTTATAGTATAAAATAAAATAATAATAATATAAAATAAAACTTTGCCGTTTCGCATTTGATTATAAAAATATAACTTCATACGTTAGTAATGACACAAAGTTATGGACAAATAATATAAGTAATAAAAGTTGTCCAGACGCTGAGATGCAGTAGATTATTGTTTTCCGCAATTGCCATTTCGCTATTATAGTGTTAGTAGCCTTTGAATTTTTCGAGCACGTGCTAAACATCGTTCATTCATGCGTGTGAATGAATGGGGCGCACAGCGGGCGCTGGTACAGTCGGTTGGCGGTCGGCCGCGCGCTCGACGCGCAGCGCAGGCGCCCGGCCCCTGCGCACCGCGAGTGACGCTATATACATTGAAACACTGTGCCAAATCCAAAGCTCTCCACCACCAGCACATCTCACCGGATCTTCTCTCGGTGCGTCATCTATTTATAATCACTAAAAACATGAATCCCCACCGGCAACCTTGAGTACATGTGCTGCGGCTTCATTCATTAGAATTATCACTTTCAAACGTATCTCTGGCGTACGATATTCTCTTATGTCTTAGCATATTATGATGACGAATGATTCACTAATTGAAGATAATTTATTAGATCTTAGAACATGGCATTAATTGGGTGACTAGTACCCAATTCGTCTCTTTAAACGTTTTTGCAGCCTGCGTTTCCTGTGTCATCGGTTCACCGTAACTCAAATATAAATTAACACGATACTATTGCTATATTATTCCTGAAAACATTGAATAATACATTATAGTATATAAGTCTATACGTTTATATAAACACCCATTAGCGTATTTAGGATTTTCGCCAAGTTCAGCTGGTACAGGATCTGACAAATCATTATTCAAGTCGAAGCTCGATATTACGCTAAAGAACGCTATAAAACTAATTTTAATTTAGTTTGTCGACCATTATTTCGTTTGTTCATTGTCAGATTATTTTACTAAATAAAAATAAACAAAGATTGATTCGTAGGCTGTAGTAGATTATTTATTTCAAAGCGTTTTGTGTGATATTGTTGAAACTAACACCGAAGTTTTGGAAGCGTAACTGCTAGGGTGGGTATGACTCAAAGATACAAGAACATATGAATACACAAAATATAATAAAACAATACCTAAAATCAACTACTATTACATAAAAATAAACCGCTATAGTCAGTACACATTGTCGCTACATAATACGTTTACACCGTTTTGTAGTAGTTCGGTGAAGCTGTGAAGGCCAGTAAGGCCAATAGCGTAGTTAGCTCGAAAAAAAACGTACTACGAATTGCTGCAACGAACATGATGCAAGAAAAGCTTCTCTTTTTCATAACCTTTTCATAGACAAGTATTATAATATACAGTCTGTTCTTTTATTTCCTTGCTTTTTTATTTTATTTTACAAAACACGTGCCTAATGAGTACAGCAAAAAATGGTTTTCCGGATGCTCTTGGCGTGATAAGAAGACCCTTTACGAGCTTCTAGTGCAGTGTGTAGATGTTTCGAAAGAATTATGTTATCTATTTTAAGTCATTGACAAGACGGGCTTTTAAGATTACAGCAAAGAAAACTTCGCCAAGCCAGTTTTTTGCTAGTATATAAAAACTTCTGACATTGGTTAAAATATCTAATGAATGATTTATTCATACTAATAATAGTATAAGTATGATGTTCTGAATTATAAAAAAATATTGAAGTTGCGGAATACAAGATTATACCAAACTTTTTTTTTCTCGAAATGACAATGTTATTGACCTTGCAAGGTCTTAATAGCTTCACCGGACTACGCTATACCAAAGAAATTTCGGTTTTGTAAATTTAAACTCCAGTCTGAAGTCCGTAATATATTTTTTTGCTATGATTTTTTAGGAAATTTTATTTTTTTATGTGGAATTTGAAATGAAGTCCTTGGTAATCTCCGACACAGATAAAAAATGGCTTGATTCGATTTTTTTTTTTAATAAACACTCTACGGAGTGTAACAGGCTAATGTTCTTAAGAGTTCGTTAATTTTAGATATTGTCACAGGATAGATTGACAAGAAGTTAAAATTCATGAGAAGCATGAAAATTTGTGAATACTAATATAATAAAAATTACTTTCATAAAAAATCAATGGCTTTCAAAAGATTCACACGTGGTTTCTGCAAGTTTGATGGTGCGTTTAATAACAGATTTATCACGTAGAGATATAAAAATAGTCACTTTGAGGAATCCACTTTTCGAATTATAAAATGAGGTCACTTAAAGATTATTATTTTATGCCAGTTTGATAATTAATATTTAATTTATGTTATTGTAGTACAAACCTCTTGTGAGATGTTATCGAGTACAACATTACATTTTGTATAACATTTGTATAATTTTTACCCGATAATTAATTATATTATGTGTGCAAATTCTGTAGAATAAATTATATAAAGGATTGAATAAGATTATTCTTGACTAGCCCCTGCGCGCGACTTCTTCAGTGTAGTTAATAGTTACTTTGAGCAAAGGCTATAACGCAACGGAAGCTCTCAAGAGGAAAAAAATCCCGATTTTGAAACATTTTCATTGGTGCTCTGCGCCCCTTGATGTTTGGTCTCTAGCGTAATGATATTTCTTTTATATCATATGAGGCAAACGAATAGTTGCGTCACCTGATGTTAAGTGATCACCACCGTCCATAGACACCAGCAACATCTGAAGAATCGCAAGTGCTTTGCCAGCCTGTGTTGGTGGGAAAGGGCGGAGGTGGGCCTCTGGTGCTCTCACTGACCTAACGAAACGCAAGAATGCAAGCACTGTTACTTCACGTCGGTTTTCTGTGAGAAGTTGATACTACCCTGGGCGAGCCGACCTATTCGAGCTGAAACCTTCAGCGTGGCTCTACTATTTTCAATGTGATATAACCTTCCTCGATATATATAAATTGCTGCTAGCTTATAGCTATATAAATTGAAAGAAACGTCACAAACTTTACCTTTTCATTATATTAGTATAGATTACCATAAGAAATTCCGAAAGACGAGGTCACTTATTTGTACAGGACATATAGCGATGTAAATCGTCGCTGCTCAAACGTAACGGTCGTTTTCGCGGAAACTGATTTCGCAGAATGACAACAACATATAGTTGTTTCTCGCCATCCCTTCCTGCTTAAAAATAAAATGTATTCGTGATATTCAATGTCACAATCAAACTCAGAGGTTATCTGATATGAAGGAAAGTTACAACGATAAATTCCATGGTTATTTATGGCTTATTCATTGTTCTTATTATAAGGTCAAATGTGGCATTGAGGTTCTTAATTGAAATTTATATAATACGTACTGAAACCTATACATAGTTTGACAGTTAGACCAAAACTACAACCCTTTTTTACTATCTCAAAACAACTTCCGTCTTTTGGTCTAAAGGCAAAAAGCACACAATATGAGTGGAGTGAAGGCTTACGAACTTCCCGCTAGGATTTTAGTTCGTGAGAAACTGCATATCCCACCTCTGCTACCCAGCATTAAGATGGGAATCTTATGCAAACTTGCCCCATGTTAAAAAAGGGGCCACATACATCTGCTTAGCCAATGAAACTGGAGACCATGGACCTGGTCTATAGTTTACTATGCTACTGTAGATTATTGAACTAGGTATTTTATTCCATAGGAAACTATTTCATTAACAAACCTTTAAAATATTTGGATAATATTTAAAAAATATATTAGGTTATATTCCTTCAACGAACCCAAATATACGTTAGTAAATAACAGTGTTATTAAATTCTTTATAGAATAGCAAAAGGGGTGACTGTGTGAAACAAAAAAGAAGAGTCTAACTGAAAGTCGATAGGGTTAGAATTTTAAGTAGGATTTCATTGCTGTGAAGGATAAGTTAATAAATGATAGGTGGAAATCGCGTTAATTTTAAAATTAAGTAATTTGCACAAACAAATAACAATTTGACTAGGTACTTTAACAGTGTTATAACCTGCGCCAAGTATCATGTGAATAATGTGAAAGATATTCAGTTACTGTAATTATCCTTAGAACAAATGACAGTTATTGTTATTTATATATATATTTTTAAAGTGTACATTTAAACGAGCAATTCTTGTATATTTTTATATTTGTATATGTTCAGGATTTCGGAAACGGCGTCATATATTTCCGTGAAACTTAGTATGTAGGTAATTTCAGGGACGATAAATCGATCCAGCTAGATTTTATTAAAAAAAAAACTTTTTGAACTGAGTTTTCAGGCAATGAAAAATATAGCTAGAATATAATGGTAAATTTCACCGGCGCTGTCAAAACAAAAATAGCTCAGATGGAAATCGGTTGCTTCAAAAATCCGTGAAACCCCAGTTCGAATCCGAGTGACAATAGAAGATATATATATATATATATTGTAAAAAGATGTTAATTTTATAAGGGAAACCTGACAGTTTATTTTAATTTAAAATTGTTTTTTTTAAAGAATCGAGCTAAGCTCCGTCACCCAGATACAATTTTTTATAGTGTACATTATTTACTTCCAGTTGATATATTGTAGTATCCACAATTCTACTAGGTAAATAAAATGTTTGATACCATAAAAAGGTCAATGTCTATATGCACCTCGATAAAACGAGTCATTGTGACGGGATCTGAAATATGTACTCTATTGTAACTTTAGTTATTTTTTCTACTATTGCGTTATTATATTAGGTACATGTATTACATTAAGGGTCGGCTTGTAAACATCATCCAATCGAAGACCATTCCATATTTTATTACCCAAAATAAACCGCTATATGAAGATATTGAAATGAGAATATGGTATTTTGGTTATTACTACATGCCTTCATTAATCAAGAGGTTGGAATATCGGTGTCATGTGCCTACAATAATCGAATATTCGTTTGCGGAGTATCGTCGGCATTTCGCGCGACAGTGCGCGCGTGACTACAGCGAATCGTCGGGCGGACACCGTGACCTCGCCCAGATAAATCTATCAATGAACGAGATAAGGGGAGCGCGTGTCACGCAACCGCAGGAAGTGCCCCAACTAGCCTCCTGCACTCTGAACTGAAATGAACGCACCATATCGTCCGCAGTACTATATTCAAGGGCCTAAACGCAATCCGTTTGGTATGTGTGTCGCGATATTGCGACCGCTTACTCAAATGTAGCACACAAATGTAATATAAATTAAATTAATATACGGTATACCAAGGATATTGAATGCGTTAATTTATTAATTTATAGGACTATTCTATATTAAATCAATTGCAAATTATGTTCCCAATAACGGATTACTTTCATGCAGATGTATTCTAAGGAACGAAATAGACAAGCTCATATCAATTCGTTCCAATGTTAATTTTTAATTATTCGATATGATTTGGCAATCCTTTATAAGAATCTGTATTTATTCTATTAAAGAAGATTACAAATGTAATTAAAGTATGTTTGTTAAAAGAAGTTATATAGTTAACTTTCTCACCACCCTTTCATTACTGAATATGTGTATATTGTTGAATCTTTATTGATTGTTGATTGTTTCCTTAAATTATGTTACAATCTATATCTATATCTATATACTATAATAAAACTGTAACAAGTCGAAATCTGTACATTAAATATTTTTGAAAATGTTAATCAGGGTAGACTATGTTATCGATATAGAAGCCAAAAATAATCTTTTTACAATTTTTGTCTGTCTGTCTTTCTGTCTGTCTGTCTGTCTGTCCCTATGCACACGCATCACTCTGAAAGTACTGAACCAATCTTGACGAAACTTGACATAGTGATACCTAATATAACGAGATTACATCAAATGTACTTTTTATCCCATAAAACCCGAAGAGTTCTCCAGGATTTAGGATTAAAGTCTAGAATATAAACCCGAATTACTCTGAAAGTACTGAACCAATTTTAACAAAATTTGACACGGTGATAACTAATATTAGAAGACTACATCCAGGATACTCTTTGTCCCATAAAACGCAATGAGTTCTCCAGAATAACGAAAAACAAAAATTTGCAGTTAACGTAACTAGACTTTTTTGCGACACCTTAGTACAAGAGCCGGCAACGTTAAAAGAACAAGAATTTTAGAATACCTGGTTCTTTAATACATCAATATTTTTTTTTTATATCATAAGAGGCAAACGAACAGGTGGGTCACGTGATGTTTAGTGACCACCACCGTCTATAGACACTAGCAACACCAGGGGATTTGTAAGTGTGTTTCCAACCTGTATATGGGGGAGTGTAAGGGAACCTCCGGCACTCTCACCGACCGAACGAAACATTACAATGCAAGCACTGTTATTTGACGTCGGTTTTCTGTAAGTATTCTGGCAGTATTAGCCCGAACGAGCCGACCCATTCATGCTGAAATCAGTAATAGCTTCAGCGTGGCTCTACCACCTACAGAAATTATCAATATATCAATAGACAGAATTTAGGACACTTGGTAGCGGGTTAACGTTGTATTTTTAATAGGCATTTTGATTTATGATTAATCAATAATAAGTTTAGGAACATTTTTTTCAGTAACTTTTAAACGCAATTAAACATTCAGACACATTTTTTATAAACAATCATATATATACCCGCTGATATATTTTATAAATAAAAAAAAGAATGTGGTGTCGTGGGACACCAGGTAGGAACGAAGTTCTTTCGGCTAATGTAGAATCGACACTATTTGGAAAAAAAAATCGTGCTCAATTTTATGTAATTGTAATTCAAATTATCAATTAAAATAACAAAATATGTCTCTTTATTTTTGTTTGACAACATAAAATTACATAGAAATAGAAATAATTACAAAAAAGGAGAAAGAGAAAGATATTATACACTACTCGCTTATGTATACGACTGTCGCGCCTGCGCACGTCTCATTTAACTGTTTTATTCCATGCACTTTTCGTTACAGTTTTACTATCACATTTTTTTCAGTTCGGTCGCACAGCAAAATCTCCATCTCCTCCAAGCCTGCCATAAGGAACTTCGTTCCAATAATAAATTTCAAATCAATTATTTTTTTTCAAAGCAAAGAACCAATTTCATTTTATTAAACATTATTGACCACCATATACAACGATAAACGTAAACGTATGACTTGGGATTGACGCCATCTCAAATATATGCGTCGTCGACCATCAGGCTATACAAAGCCGAAATACTTTGGGCCGGCGAGGTGAAATATCTTGGTGTTACTTTAGATAAACACTTAAATTTCGATTCACACACAGAAAGAGTGCGAAACAAAGCCGTATGGTCTTAGGTCGTTTCTATCATTTGCTTTGTCATAAGAGTAAAATATCCCCCAGACAAACTCACTTTATACAAAACTTGCATCCGTCCGATTATGACGTACAGTTGTTCGGTCTTTGCACATGCGCAAAATCGTATTCAAAAGTTGCAGGTTCTCCAGAACTGAGCCCTACGTAAAATCACCGGTGCCCCATGGTACGTCCGGAATAAGGATCTCCACAGGACCTGGAGATGCTTTCTGTCTGAGCGTATATAAAATCACTTACAGGTAGTTATTTCGAAAAGCCGCGAATCATCCCAGCCCGTTAGTGGTATCCGCCGCGAACGATGAACCCGTACCCAACGCTGCGCAGTATAGAAGACGACCGCGACACATTTTTACCGACCCTCCTGATTCAATCACGTCAGCGAACGATCAGTACCAGCCTGTCTCTTCAAACAGAGCGTGTTCTCACCCACGCCCGCATAACCGCAGATCACGCCGCCGTGGTCTCGGACTAAATTTCGCTCCCGTACACCAAATTAGGCCCTTCTCGGCAACGGCTCAAGCCTAGATCTGTTCCCTGGGCGTGGAGCCCTTGAGTACGCTGCTCACGCGATACAGTGACACAAGAGTTCTACCCTTATTTTTCGTTATCTTATCCTACATAGTTTAGAGGATTTTTTCCTATACAAAATACATATAGAAGTTGTTGAGGCACGCATGCTTGGTACACATGCATGGTTCAATAACTTATATACGTATATAAGTTACCGGACTACTAAGACGAGCGCTTAAGGCACTCAGCCGATTTTATTTAGGCAACCAGTTCAAGAGTACACGGCACACCTCGGCTTGGCTGTTGCCTGTTGCATGCAAAATCGCGACCTATCTTAACTAATCTAGCTAACTATTCATATATGTATGAGTTGTTGAAACGTATATGTATACCAAGCATACACGCCTCAACAACTCCTGCATATATTTATTATCGGAAAATTGAGAGTTTTTTAGTTCGATAAGGAAAAAAGTAAACCCTTCCACTTTCATGTGTAACATGTTTCATTCATCATCATTCAGTGTTTCATGTGTTTCACGTGTGTGGGGGGAGATCGTGTAGTGTTGTAGCAGTGATGTATATTTGTGTGTCACCGTATCGCGCAAGCAACGCACTCAAGGGATCCTTACCGAGGGATTGAACCTGATGTATAAAACTGGCTTGGTTTGAAAGTGATAGGTACTATGTTGTGAGTGGTACAGAGATTATTTATAAAAATATATTGGAAATATATTTCAAATACGTTTTTGAAACAGTTTATAACTCTTAGACAATAGTTTCAAGCAAGTGACATTTGACGTTTTCGGCGGGATGTTTGACGCTTCGATACGGTGTTCTTATATTTTTCTTTAATACAATGGAGTATAAAAAGGTTTTAATACAAGTCGAAAATAGTTATGATAAAGTAAGTGGTAGAGATGTTTATTCAGTTTTATGTAGGTTAGTTTTTATTTTAATTGATCCTGGTAGATGACGCTACGAATGGGTACTAGGTTTATTTAAAAAATGAATACATGTAATCTGGGTATATGTTTAAGTGAATCCGTGGATAGTTTGGATTCACAATTGGAAACGGTAGTTGTGGCTGCAATCGGGTATCAGTTTTATTTGCGGGGTGGTAGGGCTTTACAGCCTGACTGGGTCACAACCACCATGTACATGACGAAAAAATCCGTAATAGTGATTCGCTTCTGCGCGTCGCGTTTCGGGATCAGCCTGTGCATATCCAGCTTTTTGTAGGCCGGCATGATAGTGACGACCAGCGATGGATAGTGTGTCACTCGGTGTTCGCTATTGTTTTTGGATTGTACTGTGCTTACCATCAGGCATAGTGCAGGCATTTTGCCGTGCTACGATAAAAAAAAGAAACAATTTTTTCGCGTGATAACCAATTTGGTGCAAACGAAGTTGCACGGGTCAGCTAGTACATAATAAAACAAATTAAATTCGTTAACATTTTTTAAAATATATCTTTTCCTTCTATTTTTTATTCCTAATTCTTTTTTAACGTTATCTATTTATTATCTATTGGTTATATCTTGGGTAGGAATGTTTTAGAAAATGGCCGAATGCTGAATATGTTATTTAATTTTATTGCTTTGACATACATAAACATTTCTCTATGATATTTTTATATTTGTAATTTAAAAAAATTTTAGATACATATATTTTTCATGATAATAGAACAGGGCACGATAATTTATTCCACCAATTTATAAAGTGGACTCTGTGAAACCCTTGGGTTCCGTACGGGATTCACAAAACAGTCTCTACTTCGTCTGCACCAAATTGGTTATCACTGGTTTCAATTGTATTTTTAAACGCGAAAAAAGTGAATAAAACTGATACCCAATTGCAGCCACAAATACCGTTTCCAATTGTGAATCCAAACTATCTACGAACTCACTCAAACATATACCCAGATTATGCGTGATTTTTTTTAATAAGCCTACAACCCGTTCGTAGCATCATCTACCAGGATCAATTAAGATAAAAACTAACCTACATAAAACTAAATAAACATCTCTACCACTTACTTCATCATAACTATCTTCAACTTGTATTAAAACCTTTTTATACTCCATTGTATTGAAGAAAAATATATGAACACCGCGTCGAAGCGTCAAACGTCGAGTCGAAGCGTCAATTGTCACTTGTTTGTAACCATTGTCTAAGAGTTAGAAACTGTTGTGAAAACGAATTTTAAATATATTTTTATAAATAATCGCTGTAGCACTCACAACATAGTGCCTATCACCTTTTGGTATTTTATCTATGTTGATATGTTTCTATTGTAGATTATTATACGTTGTTACACTGCATATTAGGCATTAAATCTATAGCGTGTATTTGTCACACTTAATATTTGCAAAATTACCTACATAGGCAGAGTTCATACCGGAAAGAATCAATCAAGCCAGTTTTATATATTGGTTTCATTCGACCAGGTATTCTAAAATTCTTGTTCTTCCAATGTTGCCGGCTTTTGTACTAAGGTGTCGCAAAAAAGTCTAGTTACGTTAACTACAAATTTTTATTTTTCGTTATCCTGGATTAGCCTTGTAATATTAGTTATTACTGTGTTAAGTTTCGTTAAAATTGGTTCAGTATTTTCATAGTAATACGGGCTTAGATTATAGACTTTAATCCTTTATCCTGGAGAACCCTTTGCGTTTTATGGGACAAAACGTATATTTGATGTAATCTCGTAATATTAGTTACCACTTCGTCAAATTTCGTCAAGATTGGTTCAGTACTTTCAGAGTGATGCGTGTTTATAGGGACAGACAGACAGACAGACAAAAATTGTAAAAAGATCATTTTTGGCTTCTATATCGATAACATAGTCTACCCAAATTAAAATTTTCAAAAAATATTTAATGTACAGATTTCGACTTGTTACAGTTTTATTATAGTATATAAAGTGGTGAATTATCATAGTTGTTCAATAACTTAATGATTATTCAAATACTAACTTCTTTTCGTGGCTTCGCACACATTAATGTGGATATGCGTATCCCGCAATTTGTACATACTTTATTTTTAGACGAAAAGTAATTATTTTGGAAGAGAGATTACTTAATAAATACAATACACAAATCAAATTGAAAGGTTTTCTAATATTTCAATTTGTACTGCCTTTTATTTGCCTTTTATTTATAAAGGATTTCATAAAATAAGAGATTTCCAATTATAATATTTAAAAATATACGACCTGCTGATTTATTACCCACTTTTTCGTAAGTGTAAGCTGTCTCATCAAAATGTTCTTTGCAATCGCAGACATAATTTCCTTTAAAACTATTTCGTCATTGATTTTATATATAATTTGTAAAAATTCATATACAGAATGGTATATATAGGTAGTTTAAGAAGTAACATAGATAGGTAGGTATAACTAACTGTTTCTTGGTTTTACGTTACTTGTTATTACATGAGTTTTTAGTTTTTTTTTATATATTTTGTTTTAGTCTGCAGACTCTTGGTCCGCACCTTTTTTTTGCTTATATGTAGTTTTTTTTTTAACGTAAAAATCGTAATGAGTTTTTAGTTCGTACATTGGTGAGATTAATGTCACAAGACATTTTCTTCTAACTAACCAGTGATGTAGAAGAATAAAAAGTATGTATTTTTTTTATATATCATTATTTATCAGTATTATAAGCAAAAAAAAATTAAGCATAAAAAACATTCCCGGACAACGCGTCGGGCATTATAAGGATTATGTTAATTTACCACAAGTTATAATAACCTTATTTCTATAACCATTTCAAGGTAATGATGACGAATAATACAATATTGTAGAGTTAGTTTAAATTTATCCCCCAGTGTGGGTTGCAATATCTATTTACGGCGTGATATCAAATGACACGAATCCATCTGAGTGTAAACAAATCGTTTGTTCTCGATTTGTGAAATAAAACTACTGAATGCAATTAATTCAACTATCGTAGACGTTTATAACTAGATAACTTTATGATTTGCAGGTGGTAGAGCCATGCTGAAGCTATCATTGGTTTCAGTATGAAAGGGTCGGCTCGCCGGGGGTAGCACCACCCTCTTAGAGAAACACCAACGTGAAAGAATAGAGCTTGCATTGTTGCGTTTCGTTCGGTCAGTTAGAGCGCCGGAGACCCACCTCAGTTCCCCAGCCCCTTACCTCTCCCATCCCCCCCCATCTTTTTTCCTCCATTTCCTCCAAACGCAGACTGGTAACGCACTTGCAACTCCCCAGGTGTTGCTAGTGTCTATGGACGGCGGTGATCACCTAACATCAGGTGACCCGCCTATTCGTTTACCTCCTATGCTATATAAAAAAAAGATAACGAAAGACGTTCTGCATTAATGCAAGATTTTAAACGTTATAATTACATTATCACTTTTAGTTAAACGGTTTGTTAGCAATAATTCTATAATCAGTTATTAATAATAGCTATTAATAATAGCTATAATCAGTTTTATTTAATTTAAGCAATTTTAAATTCTGTAATTATGAGAACAATCCTCAGATTTAAAGTCAAGTACATTTGTTTAATATATTTGAAATATTAAAAAAATATACCTATTAAAATTGAACACTATAATGACATATTATAAAACAAAGTATTCTGTCACGTTTGTCTGTTCGCGATAATCTCAAAAACTACTAAACTGATTTTTATGCGGTTTTCACCAGTAGATAAAGTGATTCATGAGGAAGGTTTAGGTATAATTTGTCATTTTTTTTTTATCGGGGCGTGGGTAGGACAACTTCCGGCGGCCCTGCTAATTATACCATAATATTGCTTCCTTTTTCAACGAACTTGTCTCTACAATTACCGGTTTGATTTAAAACTTGTTTCTTTTTACGTTTATAGGCTGTTTACTGAGAAAGTTTTGGGCTCAGTTTTATACTATCAAGCTACGATCCTTAGCGGAAGAGCAATCACTGTCTAAGTGTAGGTCAGTAAAGACAATAAGCGAGCATAAAGTAATAATGCTGGCGATACGTAATATGTTGGAGTCAGAGGACTGGTTCTCTGTTCGATAAGAACTAAGCATTATTAGAGTGGCCGATCTGTGAATGCATATGGCAACGTAGTTTCATACAACATGGCTCAGTCGCTAGATCAGTTACCAAAGCAACAATGTCATTTATATTATTATATATATTAGAATTTATTGACTTACATATGCGAAATGCTGCTATCTAACAGTATACACAGGCTAGAGATGTTCCGCTGTGCAAATCACAAGACCTCTGATACTTTTCTACACCTAAACAGATGCTACATAAGGAAGGTCTTTGGAGCCTTGGTAGAACACAGATATTTCAATAGGCATATTTATTACTTAAGATGTTACGGAACGCTTCCTTTGGAGAACATGCATGGGTGAGAAAGATTCAACCAGACATGTGCTCTTGGAGTGCGAGGACCTGCCCCAACAGCAGGTCAAATGTCTTAGCAGACTAAAAATTCTTTTAGAGGTATTAAAAATGCTGCGGTTACTAATAAGCTTTCTGTAGGAGTTGAGCTGGTAGGACTAAGGTTATTAATTGTTATCATAAAAAGTAAATGTATACGGATATAGAGTTATAGAGTGTAAACCTTTTTTTTATACACGGGAAATACTGCTAGGGGACAGCGTGAGGATTATATCGGACTCCTACAGACTACAAATCTTTGTGCTATTCTACAAGTATGTGGAATAGGTAACAAGATAATGGCTAGCAAGTTTGGCTAACCTGCCTTCACACCTGGGTGTCCCGCAGGTGGTGAGACGAGAACCCTCCTCTCAGTTTGTGTAAACCTAACTTAATGTTTATACTGTCGGTATTTCATGGAATGGCCTGATGGTTAAGTCTGAGTCTTCCCTGGGAGGAGCTTTTGCTCTATAGTAAGACATTTATAGACCGATATTAAGCTTAATAAGTAAGACCTTCCTTTTGACTTTCCCATTTTTTAATTTTACCCTACAGCATCGGCAACATATAATTGTTAGGAATGTACAAATGATGCTTATAATATTACAATGCTCCAAAAACTACAGTATTCGTAGCAACCAGGCAGATTGCACTTTTTCCTTAACCATTTGTATGAATAATGAAAAAAGAACACTACGTTACATTATATAAACGAAACCGCGTAGACTGGCGTAATCGTCGACTTCCAATGATTCAAATCACAAATGCCATTACCTTTTGAAGGACGTCATGATTAACTTTCGCATCAAATATGGTGCATGCCTTATTGACAAGTTGCATAACGATTGGTTATCGGCTCGGTCCACTTTCCACCTGCCCACAAGCATCTGTGGGTTAAAAATTAGGTATCAAGAACACAGACCAACGGGCGCGTTGCGAAACTGTACGTCGAAATTGGAGTTAGAACACAGATACGTAGGCGACGCGAATAGCGTGCAGCCCACGGCCGGTTTTAATAATCAAGCCTCCATGTCATTATTGTCATGTTTAGTGCTTGGGAAATATTAATGCGCAGGTTCTCACCATTTGTGTAGGTGTCGCCTTTAAGATATCTAGTGGAATCGCCGTCCACGATATTTAAGCGTGGTAGTTATTGATTTTTTTTGTGTGTAACCGAAGTAACAAACGGACGTGCAGCCCACTTGATGCTTTGCGATCAAAGCAATCACGGTCGCTAAACGGGAATGTAGTACTGCCTGTTACAGATATGTGATTATTTCCGTGGAATATGTTGCGAATATACTGGTGTGACTTGTGCTGATACATGATGATTGTGGTACATTTACAGGTGACAGCATTCACCTTTTTATCTTAAAGCTGCAGTCGCACTAGTACAGCTACTAGAGCGTATGATCTACCTCCTAGCAGACTTATCTGTAGAAAAGTTTTACCTTTTGGATTATTAGTACCCATAGTATGTAGTGATGAGTAACTGCCATACTATTCTATAATAAATATTTGGAAAAATCGAACAAAATTTAGATTTAGACGGCTACTGTAATGGTGCCAATATTCAACTATTCATTTCAGGGTATATTTTTTTGTTACATAAGTGCAAATTAATTATTTTTGTTACTCCTAAATTACTGATACGTCTCTGGATAATCCAAGAATGTTTGTTTTTACCCAGGGAATCCAAAACGGAAGCAAACTCATTATTTCACAGTTATTCAGTCATACTTATAGCTTATAGTATTCAGCAGTTCGCTTGTAGGGATTAATTTATTTTGTGTCTCTTCCTATTCGCTCGGATGTTCAGAATAGGACTATTGGACAGTCATCCTATCCTATAACTATTTAAACAGAGGGTGGAAACTTCTGGAATGCTGTCACAATTTGATTTGCGATACCAATTATGCTTTAAAAGAAGAATTTAGACGTGCTATTTATAGAAACCTATTGTTCCATTACTATAATCAATGTGTGAGTTTTTCCCACGCATCGTTGAGTCACAATGATGTTATCTTTGTTCAATGAGTTTGTTTCGGATATCTAAAACAAATTCTAGAAAGCTCCAGACATGTCTCCAACTTTCGTGTGTAAAGAAGTTGTTGCACAGGTCGTAATATGTTTATTTTTGTGAACCTGGTTTTATTTGAAACTCCATAAAAGTTGCTCTTTAGTTTTGCCCTATATAATCCGAAGTCATATGATTTTTTATGGCGTATGCACCATTATATTATCTGACCGTTATAAGTGATGCTGGGGCTTACGATAGAAGTACACTAAACTTAGACGGACTGGGTTTCAAGGACAACTGCTGGAATAAGTCTATAGGTGGGCCACACATGTTTAACTTGATGCTAATAATAGATAGTCAGGCGGGAATCATGTCTTATCTAGTAATACCAAATTATCTAAGATTGAACTTTCATATCAAACTAACACAATTATAGATGATCGTTATGAATTTAGTCAATTGATTTTTCTTTCATATATCTAACCGTTTTTATAAAAATGGTTATTTCTGGAAGAAACATAATTACATGTAATTTTTAAACTATAATTTCTAGTAAAAAAAAAACCACAAAGAATAATCAGATTGCAGAGAATTTAGATAAAGAATGCGTTGTAGATATTTATGGTAACAATATTTACTTGAGAATTAACAATCTGCTCATGCAACTTTAGGTAGGTGGAGCCACATTCTTCAAGCTTGGATACAAATTTACTGTGTACGGTTTGGTGTGGGTACCATTATGTGGGAGCGCCCCCGCGATAAATCCATGCATGTAGAAATAAAATTTAAATATAATTGATAAGTGATAAGTATTTTATATTACGTAACGTGTTAAGCAAATATGTGACGTCGAATCACACTGAGTTTGAAAAACAACTAGCTTTTGGATTCAGTTAGCTGGGTTATAGTACACGCCAAACTATTTTACCGCTCTGAATATAGACGCGAACACAAATTCACGTATAAAATACGTACTATATTATATCTATAACATCGAAACAACTTAAGGATTAACATATGCCAATTTTAGATTTCTATAATCAATGGTATTTTGACAAAACAAATGGAACGATAACGCACAGTTATGTAAATTAATAATGTAACGTCACACTGTCTTAGATAAAATGTGGAAGAAAGAAGGCATATTTTAGGGATGGCGACCGATTCATTGAATAGACATAGATAAATCGATTATTTTAATAGATAGCAATCATCGAATCGATCGAGTGAATCGATTACTGACAGTATAAAATAGATATTCATTTTTTTTATTTTAGATAAAAATAAAAACATATAATAATTTATAATGTAAAAAAGAAAAGCCCATCAAAAGGAAAAAATATATAACAAATCGATTTTCGGATAATCAATTCTCTAGACCTCGATTTTTTCATGAATGGATTCGACAGACCGCGATTCGATTATTTTTTTTGCGAAGTATTGCCATTATTTATTGCCATTTTTTTTTGCGAAGTATTGGCGGGGCATCCGTGAAAAATATGCTAGCTAGCCAAGTTTTAACATGGCGATGTTGATGCGCTTATGACGTATCTAAAGCTTTTTACTTATAATATTTGTTGATACACTATTGCTTTCACAGAGTATCAAAACCGATTTTTAATTTATGAACTTGAGATCTAAGTATTACCAAATTTTGACGATCTGAACGCGTACATAGAGTAGTTATATTCTTCCCACCCTTTTATTTTGTTTAATGCTTTGGTATTGCAGTGAACACATCCGGCAACAGACGATACTCGTTGCTAGAATGTTACACACACACTCATATACAATAGAGAGTGAGCAGAATGTTACATAGAGGGAAGGCTACAAAAGAACATAACGCTTTTTCCTTGCATGACGATTTCTGTCATACAACCACTGTCGCAATTCGCATTAAAAGAACTTCGTTCCAAAAACTTAACTACAAAAACAATGAAACTTTATGTTATATTAATGAATGGGTTGTACAACTGAGTAATAATTAAAAATTTATTTATTAAAACTCTCTAATTTCTTTTTAATTACAGCCGTCATACTAAAATACTACATATTGACTATTTCACTCTCACAAATTCCATGTAACTATTTAACGCTTATAATAACTCATATTCTGTGACATTTTCAAAGACTATCTATTAGCACGGACTCAGAGTAATAGAGTTTCTTTTTTGGAAGCAGAACCCCAATGACTTATTGAATAAGCACTATTTTTTCTTCGTTAACATAACACTTTTATAAATTAATATGAATACTATTTATTATGTAGTTTATCTATAAAATTATTTAATATTTATCGAGTGATAGACCTGTTTTAATATTTATAATTCCTTGTCTTAAGTTTTAGTTATACCTTACTGTCAACCTTTGATAGATTTTGTAGGTCTTAGAGCCACGCTGAAGCTAGTACTTACTGGTTTCAGCATGAATGGGTCGGCTCGCCCGAGGTACTACCACCCGACCCACAGAAACACCGACGTGAATATCAGTGCCTGTTTTGCGTATCGTTAGGTCAGTGAGAGCGTCGGAGGCCTACCTACCCAATTTTCTCCTCTCCTCGTCCCCCAAACACAGGCTGGCAACGCACTTGCAACTCCTCTGGTGTTACTAGTGTCTATGGACGGCGGTGATCACTTAAAATCAAGTGCTCCGCCTGTTCGTTTGCCTCTTATGGCATAAAAAGTTGTCCGTAACTGTTAAGTTTAAATACTTATTACATAGGTCAACATACAAAAAAACCTTGAAGCGTTGTTTCTACTTTCATAACTAAATATTATTGTTAATTTAACGTGTCGTGAATCCATATATGTCCACATTCTCGTTCTGATACTTTTGATTGTTCTGTAATATTATTGGAAAAAACATTTGTTTCAATTTTTTCAACATAAAATACAATATTGGTTATGATCGTGTTGAACTATGATGAGATATTAAAAATAAAAGTAGTACAAGATTCGTTAGACCGTGTGCAATCGGATATGTTGCAGAGTTTAAATGAAGATAGACTATTTTGTATTTATTATTTGCATTACAATATTTATACTATTACAAGCGGGACGGGTGGACGTTGTCACACTCTGATAAGAAAAAAAGCTTTGACAAATTGTACACCTAAACCTTGCTTATGAATCACTCTCTCTACTGATGAAAACCGCATAAGATCTGTTCAGTAGTTTTCGAGTTTTCGCAAACAGACAGACAAACAAACGTAGCAGAGAACTTTGTTTAAACTATGTAATGACAACGTAAGTAGCAGTCATCAGTATCATCAGTTGGCTCTCTCAACGTCATAGGTGTTAAAAACCTCTTTGATTTATATAATTTTAAACGTATATTGTTCTAAACAAAAAATATAAATTATATGTCAGTCTTGTAAAAACAGTGTAATAATAAATGTCTCCCATATTGCAAATAAATTATTTTATTTATAAAATCGTCTAGCGACAAAAGAAAACGAACCTGAACTTTACAATTATTGGCGACTGTGACTGTAATGGAGAATTTGCAGAAACAAAGGTTAGTTGCAAGACGATTTTTTACATGTGCTGAGACAAATTTGCAGAAGGCATTGCGCGACCAAACGTCTAATATTAAGTCGCTGTTTAAATATTGCACGGAAAAGGCTGAGCAATTATTCCTAATCGACAGTCATATCCAGGAGTTATGGTTCCAGTCAGAAGACTCAGAAGATATAATATTTTTTGACTTGGAAACCGCGGAAGATTTTAAACGTCGATGGTTTGATTTTTAAGTTGCGAGTATGAAAACGTCTCTCGACCTTCACAGAAATTATATAAGGTGGAGACCCATAACGGAGCAGCTGAATTATCAAATGATAATGGTAACACAGAACGTAGTATGTTACCTGAATTACAATTAAAGAACTTTGACGGTGATGACGCCAATTCTTCTACCTTCGTAGATCACATTCTAAAATTTGACGACGACTCTAAGATACAAGATACTGATAAATTTAATAATGATAATTTAATACAAATTGAAAGTAATTTAATAGCTACGAGTATTGAAACCAAACTTGAGAGTACATTACGCGGTTCGGTACCTAGCATGTCTGTATACAACAAAATTGGTTCTTTAATTGATATTTCTGTGTCACAATGTGAGGAATTGGAAACACTGAGTATTAAGAATCTAGCTGATACAAAAAAATCTATAACATTGTTCAAACCCATTGTAAAGAATAATAGTACAGAAAGTCATGAAGTACGATTATCATTGACAGAAGGATATACAGAGTGTAAATTCGGGTGTTAACTGAGACACAATATATGCGGAACTGATTTATTGCGTACGACGGTGTATACATTTATTGTTATATACAAATACCGACATTACATACATAACAATTTCTCCCCTTAAATTATGTTGAACTTACTTAAATTATTGCTATAATTAATTAAATATTATATCTAGTACATTTCCCTCAGAGACTAAAAGAACAAAGTGTATGTATTGTGCTGAGTTTTTACAGACGTAATATACAATTATACATAATACACGTATATATCAGGCTTAGCTTATGGTAATCACCTTATAATCTATATAGAAAACAAAAAAAAACTACATTGTTAGTTAAATAAGATACAGATAAAAAAGATATCCTGAAATACAGCAATTGATTTTAAATAAACATATATTATTTAATCCTTCTTTTTGCGGGGGCGTAAGTTATACTTAGGGGAGTCTACAGGTGGTGAAAATGGCAATGTTGATGGGTCATCTGTATTAGGTTTTATTGTTTCATTCTCGGGAGGTATTAAATTATCTGAAGGTGCTTGTTCGAGCATTTTGCTATTATCGTTTTTAGTATCGCCACTAATAGCCGCAGACAAGCTGTGTTTTTTATGCTGAGATACAACTTGATCCATGTGTTTCGTGGATATTATGTCATTAGTATCCTTGACCTTATAAGTTACAGCACCTGTTCGTTTTAAAACTGTTCCCGGTTTCCACTTTTCACAAGAGCCTCTCGAAAAATCTCGAATAAATACTTTATCGCCTACATCAACCGTTCTAAAAGAACCCCCCGCGTTTTTAATTTGTGACTCCTGGGCTTCTTTAACACGGTCCGCAGTACAGCCTCGAAGCATATCCAGACGATTACGTAACGTCCGACCAAACATAGCCATTGATGGTGCTTTTTGAGTGGTAGCATGTGGAGTATTACGATATTGTATAAGAAATTTACATAACGCCTTTTCAATATTTTCACCCTCCAATGTTGCCTTTTTAATGGTTTTTTTTATTGTCTTTACGGCGTTCTCGGCAGCCCCATTGCTAGCTGGGTGGTAAGGAGCTGTGACAATATGTTTAATACCATTTCTCCTGAGAAATAATTCAAATTCATCCGAAGTGAATGGTGGCCCGCCATCACTGACAATTTGTTTAGGTAGACCAAATCTAGCAAAACATTCTCTGAGTTTAGCAATAACTAAACATGCTGTAGTTCCAGTTTTCATAATAAACACCTCAATCCACTTTGAATGGGAGTCAACAAGGAGAAAGTAGTATGTACCCTTGTGTTGTAAAAAATCTATATGGAGTCTACTCCAAGGTTCAGTTGGCCAAGTATACGGGACCGGAGCGACACGAGCCGGTGCGTCTTGTACTGTAGCACAAGATCTACATGCTCGAGCACGTACTTCAATGTCTTTATCTATGTTAGGCCACCACACGTAGTTACGTGCAATTTGCTTCATACGTACTATGCCTTGATGACCCGCGTGTAACTCATCTAGGAAGTGAGCTCGTAATGAAGCCGGTATGACTATCCTATAACCCCATACAATACAGTCATGGTCGATGTGCAAACTGTCTTTTCTATGAAGAAATGGTTTTTCATTTTCAACTTCTACATTATCTGGCCAACCACTCATAATATAACCAAATATTTTACATAAAAGAAAATCTTTTTTTGTTTCGTTAGCAACGTCCTTGTGACTTAGAGGAAACGTATCTTCCACAAAATGTAAATATGCGGCATCGTTCTTCACTTTCGATTCATTTTTATTATTTGTAGGGAGTCGAGATAAAGCATCCGCATTACTGTTGCGGTCTGTAGATACAAATTTAATATCAAAATTGTAAGCAGATAATCTAACAGCATACCTTTGCAATCGACTAGCCGCGGTTAACGGAATTCCCTTTTTCTCGCCGAAAATATAAGTTAGAGCCTGGTGATCAGTCTTAAGAGTAAAGTGACGTCCATACAGGTACTGGTGATGGCGCGTCACTCCATATACTATAGCGAGTGCTTCTTTATCTACTTGGCTATAGCGACGCTCAGCATCGGTGAGTGTACGTTAAGCGCAACAAACTACGCGTTCTGATCCATCCGGATATGCGTGAGATAAGACAGCTCCTAACCCGTATGAACTACTATCTACCGCTAATATGAGAGGTAGAGAAGCATCATAATGTGCTAACACTGGTTCACGCATCAGTGTATCTTTAATAGCCTGGAACGCCGCGTCACATTCTTTAGTCCATTGCCATTTAGAACTCTTTTTGAGCAGCGCGTAAAGTGGTTGCAACGTTGTGCTCATATTAGGAACAAATCGCGCATAGTAATTAATTAAGCCTAATACGGCTCGTAATTGTGATATATTTTGTGGTGCTGGAGCGTTACTTATTGCCTCTACTTTATGTTTGTCAGAGTGCAATCCCTCTTTATTGATTTTATATCCAAGATAAAATACCTCATTCTTGAAAAATTCACATTTTTCAAATTTTACTCTTAAACCAGCTGCTTGAAGTCGTGACAAAACTGCTCTTAAATTATGCATGTGTTCCAATCGCGATCGACCCGTGATACAAATATCGTCCAAGAAACATACAACACCATTACCAATTAAACCACTTAAGACATCCTCAATTAACTTTTGAAACATTTCGGGTAAGCACTTTAATCCAAAAGGTGCCCTGCGATACACGAACGTACCGATATGAGTTGTAATCGCGGTTAAACGTTGTGAATTTTCATCTAACATACATTGTAAATAAGCGTTCCTAAGATCTATTTTACTATATTGCTCGCCCGCGCTTAGTGCTGCAAATAATTGTTCTATACGCGGCAAGGGATAATTAAAATCTTTTAACACTTTATTTATGGTGACTTTATAGTCCCCGCATATTCTAATTGTACCATCTCGCTTAATCACTGGAACAATAGGTGTTCCGTAGTCCGAGTGCTCAACTTTGTAGATCACTTGTTCCCGCTGTAATCTTTCGAGTTCACGTTCGACAGGCGTACGGAGCGCGAGGGGCAGCGGACGGGCCTTACAAAATATCGGCGTGTCATCTTTTAAATATAACTTTATTTTAGTATTTTTACACGTACCTAAACCTGACTGAAATACGTCAGAAAATTCAGCTTTCAATTGTGAAATAACACTGTTATCATCATCATTAGACAAGTGATATAAATTTATTGATTTTAATTGTAATTTTCGAAGCCAGCGTCTTCCGAGAAGCGGCGGACCGCCGTTCTCGATAACAAACAACGGCAGTACAACCGGTGCGGCGTTGCCGTACTGAACATGTACGTTAATATAGCCTACAGAGATAATCGCTTGACCAATATATGAATGAAATTTGTTGCTTTTATGAATTATAGGTAAATACGAAAAATGTTTGTCGTAAAATGACTTACTGACGGCCGATATTTTGCTACCCGTGTCTACTTCGAAATTAAATTCTTTATTATCTAATAATAACAGAACACTATACGGAGCATCATTTATTTGGTTTTTAATAGATAACACTTGCCCTAACATATCACTTGAGTCACTATCGGAATCGGAGTTATTAATAAAATTTTGGTACCTTTGCCTTCCGGTATCTCTTTTACCTTTCGAACACATCACTGATAGGTGTCCTTGCACACCACAATTGTCACAATTATACTTAATGAACTTGCACTTGTTAGGCGCGTGCGCACCTTTACCGCAGCGCCAGCAGGTGCGGCCGCGCCGGCGCTTATCAGCGGGTGTGCTCGGCGCCACCCGATGTAGCCCAGCCGCATGCTCGTCCTGCCCGAGTTCCGTCCGCCCGGCGCTCACCAACAGCGCGGCACCGGCCGTGGCTTCCACCGCGTGCCGCTCAGCCGCCTCCAGCGCGAGTGCCAGCTCCACTGCCCTCTTGTAGTCCAACGACGGTTCCGCGAACAAACGTGATCGCATATTCTCACACCGCAATCCAGATACAAATTGATCTCGAATATTAACTTCGAGAGTCGTTCCAAAATTACAGTGTACGGCGAGATGTTTAAGATTTTGCAAAAATATGCTTATCGATTCACCCTCTATTTGCCGCCGTTGACGAAAGGTGTGCTTCTCTGCAATCTCCGATCGCTTGGGTTCCAAGTGGCCTGCTACCAAATCTACTAGCTCTTCGAATGTTTTATCTTCGGGGTAAAACGGTGCACATAGATCACACATCAATTGATATGTCGGTGCGCCGACGTGCGTCAGTAACGTCGCCACATGTAATTCACTTTTTATATCGTTCAGTAAAACAAACTGTTTCACTAATCTTATATATGCTGACCATTGTGCACTTCCTCCAAGTTCAAACTCGTGTAATTTTCCGAAGGGCATCGTTAAATAACCACAATTCGTCGCCAATGTAAATTCGGGTGTTAACTGAGACACAATATATGCGGAACTGATTTATTGCGTACGACGGTGTATACATTTATTGTTATATACAAATACCGACATTACATACATAACACAGAGCATCTTACATGTAACAACAATGATTTGGCCTACAAGCAGTTGAATGAATGGAATGGAATGGAAGAAAGGAAGTTCTTAAAGTTTCTTGTGGACCCTGGTTCAAGAAGATACCTAAGCTATTGAGCAACTTATGTTGTTTAGGTTCAATTATAGTTTAGTCTTGTAAAATCAGTGTATAAATGTCTTCGATATTGCAAATAAATTATTTTATTTATAAAATCGTCTAGCGATAAAAGAAAACTTACCTGAACTTTACATAGGCATACTGAAACGCATTAATTTTTTTTCGTTTTCCCATCTCCTTATTTGTTCGACAAAAATATTACACACTCCTTATAAAATCCACAATTAAAGTACAACTCTAAACCCACAATAAGTATTATATGCACTTTCAACAGAATTAGTAGTATTTTGTTTTTGTTTCAACATATCGAAATTTACACGAGTATAACAAAATGTATTGGCATTATCATTACATTTTAATGAAGGCATTTAATTTATAAAATACTAGCTGTTACCCGCGGCTCCGCACGGGTTTTTTGAATGTATTAAATAGATTTAAAATTGTTATTAGATGTGTAAATAACAATAATACTCTTTCAAAAGTATTTGTAAGTATGACACGCACATCATCTACAGTAACAGGTAACATGTACATTATATATGTGAATACCAATAGTGTATCGAATGGGATGGGATTTATCACAAGCCACATAGCTGGAACTTTAAACTACTATCTATGTATCACCCTCACTTAAAATAAAACAGCTAATTAGTTAGTTAATTGCCCGTAAAATTCCCGTTCAAATATTACTTGTAGTCCGTTGAAGCTGTTAAGACCTTGCTAGGTCCATAGCGTAGTCATTTCTAAGAAAAAAAAACCGTTCAAATAGGTCCAGCCATTTCGGTGATTACCGAACAAATAAACAAAAAGACATATTGACAGAATTAAAAAAAGATGTTAATATTTGTAGCACGGCAGATATATGCATTCATTAAAAGTATTTATTTCAATATTATATACACACACTTTATTCTTGTAATACATAATATATCAAACAACCTAAAATTCGGAACAAAAAAATTTACGAAATATTATATAGAAGATTTGGCGCTTATACCTTTACATTAACTTAGACATAGAAGAAAACTGGGTAGAGTAAACATAAGAAATACCTATATTGACAACTTCAGAATTGGCGGTATGGATTAATTCCTTCGCCTATATTGATGGACGAATATTATTACCACTAATCTTTTGGAATAGCAGCACAAAATAGACATTAAAAATGTTTACGATAGCAACGTACTACGTATAATCAAAAACTGGAATTAAAAATAACGTAGAATAAACTTTTGAACAGGAACACAAAATAAATCCTAATAATATTTCCGATAGAATTTTATCATGTTACCATGGCAACGCATATAATACTGACACTGACACGCAGCGGATGCTCTAAAAATAGCCCGATTTTGAGACATTCTTCATTAGTGCTCCGCTCCTATTGGTTTTAATCTGATGATATGTAGCCTATAGCTATCCTCGATAAATGAGCTATCTAACACTAAAAGAAACTTTCAAATCGGACCGGTAGTTCTTGAGATTAGTGCGTTCAACCAAACAAACAAATAAACTCTTCAGCTTCATAATATTAGTATAGATTATTCAAACACGAACCATAAATATGGTTCAGCAATGACCAGAATAAATATCCACAAGGGATTTATTTCCCCACGTTAAAAAAAGCGCGAATTAGGTCGCGAATTTCACAAATAGACCAAGCCGAGGTGTGCTTTGCACCCTTGAGGTAGTTGTCAAAATTAAATCGTTTGAGTGTCTTAAGCGCTCTCCTTAGTTGTCCCGTGAAGCTGTTAGTATCTTGCTAGATAAATAGCGTAGTCAGTTTGAAAAAAAGGGTATGTTTTTGTTGTAAGAAATATACAATTCATGAAATATGATAGGAGGACGAAAAGTTAAAAGTTCATAATAGTCTTATTAAAGAGTGAGTATAACCATTGTAATCAATATAACCTAAAACAAAACAAAAAAATGTGAAGTCGTAACGCCACTAAGCTAGCAAAAAAAGTTTACATTATCTTTAAGAACAGAAATAATATCGGCCTGTGTTTATGAATTACGATATACTTTAATAGAAACGGTTTGATATTTCCCACAAAACAAATTCGTCGTTGAATGAGTGTCGTTAGCAACTGTGTGCCTTCTTTATAACTATTTTAAAAATGTGTATAACCTCAAGACCTAGATACATTTTAAAAGTTTATCTTATACATATAAGTATGACCTGTAGTTTATATATTATGCTTAATATAAGTAGAGTATACCCGACAGACAGAGACGAGACAGTCGGAATTATGTCGATACGGAAGTAGGTTCATTATTTTAAGCTAAAATTCTATAAATGTAGTTGGATAATAACTGATTAAATAAAGCACATTCATATAATACAATTGTTGCAATCACGATGTGATGGATAGCCTCAAATATAGGTTCTCAGTTATAACCTGTGAAATAGCAGTGACATATATGTGATAAATAGATGTATTTCATCTATAAGATTCGATTCAGCGTCATAAAGACATTTAATTCATGGAATAATTAATTTACAATGTAAACTTAAACGTGATATTCAAATCTTGTCACTAAAGAACGTTTTTTTGTATCGACGCACAGTAACAGCTTTCGCTAGTATTGTTTCGTTTTCACGACAGCGTTATGTAAACATAATTCAATCCGATGTCTTTCTTATCCTCTTCGATGTTTGTACCATTGTTCAAGTATTATAAACATGGTTCAGTTACGCTATCCTAAAGTGATTATTAAGACTAAAAGTGGAATGTGAGATTACTCAGAATTCACGTTTACAGTGGTATTATTTCGAATCCGTGTTATATGCCATATGACTAAATGATCACGAAAAATACTACTGATGTCATAATAGATAACACTCTATAGTAAAATAATTTGTGTAACAGACAAAAATGTTTAGTACCTAAAATATTTTCTCCAAAAACTGATATCAAACAATTATATAACAAAATTGTTACTGCTTAGTGTTTCAACTGTGAGCGAACATTTTCTGTTCACCAAATATAATCTGTGTCCATATAGTCTAGACTCATGGGGAATATAATTTGACGACAATATTTCCAACAAATGTATGCTGTTAGATTTATATGATCGATATGAGATGGTAAATAGGACTATTTTATTTACTATTTATTTAACATTATAATCAATATAAGCCGTTTAAGCCTAAAATTTTTCAAATACAAGTTACCTGGATGCTATATGCGTACGTTATAATTTTGTTTAAAGTTTACAGTTGACTATAATATATTATAACCTAATATACACATACATTTAAAACCTGCAGTACCTATACCCATATCAAAAATATTATGACAAATTATTTTATATAAAAAAAATATTTAAAATATCTTATTAAAACATCGTTATAAAGGTATTAAAAACTTGATTACATCAAATATATACGAACAATTATTTAGATCATTGTACAAATTGACGTATGTTATTTTAATCAGTAAAGATTGCGACTCATTATTGCTATAAAAAAATTGTTTTGTCTACGCAAAGCGTCTACGACTTAATACCAAAAAGGAAACGAGCAAGGAAGCATTAATGACCTGTATCATAATCAGAGAAAGGATTGAATTAGAGTTCCAATAATTTCGGTGTGGCAGGGCGTAGGGTCGTCGACCGCACTCTTCGACGTTGGAAGCATGCTATTTCGAGGCAGCGACCGGCGGCGAGCGCACCCGACTCGAGCCGATCGCGCGATGTGCCGCGCAGCCGCGTAAACAAACATGGCCGAACTGTCATTCACTAATTCATTCATAAATGATCATTGTATTTGACAAACCGACTCAATCTTATTATCTCAGGACCTCATTATGCAACGTAATTGTATTGTTAAGTTTTTTTTAGAAATATATTTAACTTACGTTGTATTTATACAAGCGAACGTAGTGTAGTAAAAAATTAAGCCTTTAATATATACCTATATGTATATTTTATTATAAGAATAAAGGTAGAATTTAGAGATGTAGTAGATAAGTAACAAATAAAATACCCGTAATTTTTCATCAAAATGGATTCTGTATTAAATCTCAAGGAACCATATTTTTTAAAGTTAACTACAGCAATTACAAACCTTCATACCACATGTTTACTAAACAATGTGTATAAGTTTATATGTATTTTTATAATAGCTAAGTAGTTACTGACCTATATGATATAGTGACGTATGTCATCTGTATTGCCATATTAATATCGTGTATAATAATTATTTTGGAATGAGTTAATGTTAAAATACAATATATTGATTTTAATTAGTACAACAAAGTGATATGTTTTAATTTATTTACAAAATGTTAAATTATGTGTTTATTCTCACATATATAAAATCCAATGCAATTACTATTACATTTTTTAATGAATAATAAAATAGTGTAAACATATAATATAACGAACTTTAACGTACTTCGTTTTGAATATAATTTATCATCAATATGGACTGGTGTTCGCATACAAAACATACCTAACTCGGATCACTAGATAAACTTGTAACCTTTTATAATATCTAAAAAAACGTGTAGGTAGAATACATAATTATATAATATATACACTTATATATACACATAATCTATGACGTTTCTATTTTGAATAGGCACTCAATAAGATTGTGTACAAACTTGTCTTTCTGTAAATTGACCCGTACACGAGCCGGTTTTAAAGTTATATCCTTTTGGTCTACATTTTAACTTGAATTTGTGTTTTTCATTACTTTTATTTGACTTTATAGATAAATTATAAACATATTAGTTTGAGTTACTTCTTAGGCATCTATACTATACATAAACTCTACATTCATAAAAACAGTTTCTCTAATTTTAATCTTTCCTGAGTGCAAAGTCATAGCATCAATACTAAGATGTCGGTTTAAATTGATAAATCTGATTGTGTACCAACCGCAATGTTTGTTAAAATTTGTATTCTATATGTGTATAAAAATATTTTGATATCACGAATACAGACTGCACTCTTAATGCCTCCCTAAATATTGGTTACGAATGGACATTCGAATAAAAAAAAGTATTAGCCGAATTTAGTACTTCGAAACACATAAGCCGTCCCTGTAACTGCTTTGAACTAAAACATCATTAAAGGGCTACTATAGACGGTTATTTACTTTTATATTGTGCAAATATTATAGTTTTGTTTTTTTTTTATATGCATATTCGAAATATTAATTATACATACAAGATCTGAGCGTGACACACTTTGTAAGTTTGATGTAAGTAGCATAACGAATTATTATTAGTGTCTTCGTAAACACGAGTAATATTTCGCGGTCGGTGAAGGCGTGCATTGTTCGTGACATGTGGACCGCATAACACATCTGTAACGCATATTCAGGCGCGCTTTTGTTCCAACCCTGACCATGTGGCTCGCGGCCGGAATGCGCCGCTTTTTGTCGCATTTTTTTTAATTAACAAAAAAGGTATGAAGAATGAATATGTAGTGACTTCTTATATTATCATAAGAGCTGATTCTAGTTTCTTACATTACTGTAAGAGTATTAATCGGTTTGTTTAATATCGACTACAGAAGGAGTAATTTTTAAAATTTTAAGTAATTGGTGATTGACTTCGTTTCCGTGAAAAGAGAATACCATGCGTTTAATCTGCATTAATTATGGATTGCTTCTTCTGTTTAAATTGTTTTATCATAACAGCTGTATAATAATAATCATATCACCGATTTTAAGTTACAATAGTTAAATTTGATCTATACTGCTTTGCCCTTATGGGCGAGCGTAATACTCATATAACTCGTTAAAATTGATTCTGCCGTTTTTGTGATTGACCTGTATTAAGAATAGACCATAGACAAGTTGCAAGAGACACTTCAATTTTACTTATATTAATAGGTTCCACCAGAAGCTCACAACGCCCTTTTCGCCGTTCCACTAGACAACCGCGAGTGTTGCGGTCGTGGCAAAAACGACATTGATGACGTCATAACATACGCTCACGCGAAGCTCACGACGCCCCATGTCTGGACGTGGGTCGACTTGAGCGTTGACAAAATTGGCGGGATTCTTAATAAAGATGGCGACCATGAAAATGTCATTACTTCATACGGTATAGGATATTTATATTAAATAACATATTGTATTGAAATACGTAAATGAAATATGTTAATAAAGTTTTGATAATTTTACTTCTTTTGAAAAATGTTGTGAATTCTAAAATTCAATGTAGAAATTAATTTATAATCATTTCATGGTAATTTAATATTTTTCATTTAACCAATAAGGTCATTTTTATGTTTTTATGATAATTAAAATAAAAAAATTGAATTATACATTGTTTCTTTAATATACTTAAATGAATTTAATAGTTATATGAATTTACTGTTAAGACTTACAAAGTGTAACTTAACCTCTCAAAGCTTTTGCTTTATTTTTTCTAGATCGCCATTTTTATCATTTATCTAAACGCTCAAAACGCCCACAAATGCGTTCCACTAGCGCTTACGATCGTAACGCTCGCGAGCTAGTGGAACGGGAAAACTCGCGGTCGTGAGCGTGAGCGTTGTGTTCTACTGGAACGCAGCCTAGATAGTAGCACTATTTTGTCACTGTCAAATGGCGATAACTGGTCATTTTAAACATTCATAACCCTACAACTCAGTATCTGTCACGTTATTCTAACACTATTTTTTTTGTAGTATTCAAGTTTTCCGTCGACAACTTAATTAAAAAAATTTAAAATAAAAACGCTACTTTTGTATTAAATACACCGCACTCGCCGACCGCTTCCGTGGCCAGCTCGTTTTATCTTTTTTCGAAAGTTTTATCTAACCTAAACAAACCGAGATGAAATAGTTTTGTTTTATTTAACATAAAAATTAACAAGTTGCTTATATACAAAAACCTAACCTAACGATTTTTCTCGATTTTCCCGTCTTTATTAGGTTAGGTTAGGTTAGACTCTTGAAACAAAGACTGCGTTGCCGTTAATACGTAGGTACCATTTTGTATATTACCAACCTGATGATTTTTTTGTTAAACAAAACAGTTTCCTCTCCGTTTGGTTACACTTGCCTTAAAAGATATCGTTAGTCAGCCGTTGTAGCGGTCAGCAGACGCGGTGCATTTAATACGAAAGTACCAGAAAAACATAAACATGTCACTGAGCGTATTTTTGAAGATATTTTTTTTTAAACTGGTACGGCAAAATGACGGTACGGTACCTGATGTTAAGTACAGTACAGTCCACAGATAACGGTGACTGTCGCTGTTAAATAACAACGGCAGTCATCGCTATCATGCCGACCTGTACATGTGCCTCTTCACGCCTCGTTTGAAGGACCCCATGTCATAAGAGGAAGGGAACACACTGGCTGGGAGGCTATTCGACATCTTCACAGTACGACAAAGATAAGAATTTTCGAACTTCTTCGTTCGTGCCGGTATGGTTGCTACTGTGAATCTGTGGAGACGCGTACCCGTCCGTGTAGTTCGGTATTGGAAAGGAAAGATGGGATGAGGTTAAATAGCTCTTCAGGACACTCGCCATGATAGAGACGATAAAACACGCTCAGTGAGGCGATGTTTCTTCGCAACTGAAGCGGTTCAAGGTAGTTGGTAATGTCTGCATCATTCAAAATACGGACAGCCCGTCGCTGCAACCTGTCTAGAGCATCAAGGATGTATTGGGCGAAACCACCCCTGAAATGCGAACAGTATTCCATGCACGGCCTAACTTGTGCCTTATAGAGAAGGTATAGTTGGCCGGGCGTGAAAAACTGTCTGACTATATTCAGGATACCCAATCTCTTAGATATTACAGAGATAATACTCCCAATGTGGTGCCTGAGGTTGAGGTCGCTTCAGATGTTGATTCCTAGGATGCTTAGGCTGTCACGTTTTGCAAGTGAGTCGTTCTGAAGAGTGAGAAGAGAAGAAAACGGGGATTTTTTACAAGAGAACACGCAAAGCTGTGTTTTCTTGGCATTGAACTCAACCAAGTTACTTGTTCCCCATAGAGATATGAGTTCCAAGGACTGGTTGAGCTCACTGATAAGATCAGCCCTCATTTTCTCGGTTTCACCACGACTGGCCGTGGGCCCGGTACAAAATCCACCATGAACCGTACTGTCGTCAGCATAACAATGAATGCAACCAGAGGCTCACATATCATTAATATGCATCAGAAATAGGGTTGGTGAAAGTACAGAGCCCTGAGGGACTCCTGCATTGACTGTCATGAACTGCGAGCTCTGTCCATCGACGAGGACACGTATTCTGCGTTCATGGAGAAAGCTGGAGATCCATCTAGACAGGTTGTCGTGGAGACCGTATGCCTCAAGTTTGGATAAGAGATCTTGATGCTAAACCCTATCAAATGCCTTTGCTATATCGAGGCTAATTGCCGCGGCTTCGCTATGTTTATCAACTGTCTCTCCCCAGCGATGCAGCATGTACGCTAAAAGATCAGCCGTTGATCGTTTCGGACGAAAGCCATATTGCCGATCATTAATTAAGGAGTGATCTTCTAGGTACCGGATAAGTTGTATATTTATAATCCGTTCCATGATTTTGCATAACACTGAGGTTACAGCGATTGGGTGATAGTTGTTGGGGTCTGAACGGTCCCCTTTTTTGGGAACTGGCTGCACATTGGTCTCCTTCCAGACATGGGGCACAACACCAGAGAGATAGGACATACGGTATAAGCGTGTTAGAATTGGGGACAACTCGGCTGCGCATTTTTTGAGGACTACAGGTGGAATGTCATCAGGACCACTCGCTTTTCGAACGTCAAGTGAAAGCAGTTCCTTCCGCACATCACTTTGCCGAATACGGATTTCAGGCATTGTGAAATCGGTTCTTGGTATTATTGGGGGTAGGGTACTGCAATCATCGAGTCGAGAATTAGCCGCGAAGATGTTGGCCAATAAGGTAGCTTTCTCCCGTGGGTCATGGGCAAGTGATCCATCTGTGTACCTCAGTGGTAGCAGTGACGATTGGCAAAAATTCGCCTGTACCGATTTGGCCAACTTTCAGTAGGCTCGACTGTTAGTTGGATGATCTACTAGTTTTTGGCCAATACGGGTGACACGCTGGGCATCAGCTCTAATGTAGGCTCTCTTACAGGACTTGGTGGCACTGTTATAAGCTACCTTCAGGTTATTGATATTGGGATCCTTCTTTTCGCGACCCCTGATATATGGTTTGTTTGCGGTTAACAGCATCTGCACACTCATGGTTAAACCAAGGGCGTCCGTACAGATTGCAATCGATTTCAGACGATGGAATGTAGTATTCCATTCCAACTCGAATCTCATCAGCAATCCCTTCGGCAATCACCGAAGGATCCTTACCATCGAATTAGCGTTGCCGCCAAGGGATTAATGCAAAATAATCACGCATTCCTTCCCAATCTGCAGACGAGTAGTGCCAGACTTTGAGCTTAATTCTAACGCTATATGAAGGTAAAGCGCGTGGCACGGATGTCACAACCAGGCAGTGGTCCGATGTGCCCAAGGAGGCAACAACTGACACATTATATCCGGTTGGACGGCTCATCAGCATTAAGTCGAGTAGAGTGAGTGCATGACCTACAACGTCCGGGATCCGTGGGGGCTGGATTACTAATTGCTTTAGGTCATAACAAAGAGCGAATGCATGGGCTGTTCGTCCTGCATGATCAGCCCTGGATGAACCCAACCACATTTCGTGGTGTGCGTTGAAGTCCCCCAAGACTACCACTTTCGCGTTCGGGAATTGCGCTTGGACATCGTCTGTTGCCTTGCTAAGATAGTTAAACAGCCGAGTAGTGTCATTATTCCCCTTATGGGATCTGTATAGGCACACGTAAATGCGGCTTTGAGTACCAAGGTCTACGTGTACCCAAAGAAGGGTCCTCCATGCAGCGCAAACGGCGACAACACACATCTGACCGAAGAAAGGCACATATCCCAGCTTTAGTCTGAAAATTTTCTTCAAGCAGATATCCAGGGTAGTACAAATAAGAAGTATCGGCTGGACGGCAGATCTGTGTCTCCGTTAGAAATAGAATGGCAGGCCGGACGGTCTCGAGGTATTTGGTGGACGGCATTACGATTACCATGAAGTCCACGGATGTTAGTGAACTCCATGGAAAAAGCGATGGTGGGGTTATGCACTGCTGTTTTACTTGCAATCATTCTGTGTACTGACATGTAGGTTAAATTAAGTATATTAGGAAGAAAAGATTGAGACGTGAAGATGGAGAAGCTTTCGTTGCTGTAGGAAGCAGGTTGAATCATCGGTATATGTTATAAGGCGATCAACTGATCAGCCGAACGGAAGGGCCCCCATACCCCCCCGGAATAGGCCGCCGGGACCCCAAGTCCGGTCACCAGCCGGCACGACGGTCCTACCCGAGAATATGCGCGGCATGTTGGGGCAGCCTCTCATGGTGGTTAGTCACGATTGGGCCCCTGTACTATACCGCGGGCGGCCAGCGGATATAACCGTTTCTACAGGTCTCCCTGGCCGGCCGATCAGTGTATCCCCTCCCAACAATGAACCCTAAAAAGATCCACCCAACTGATTCCACAACCACGAGAGCCCCTCAGCAACTGAATATACACAGGCTGATCCCGGAACGCGACACGTCTAAGCGTGTCACTATGGCGGGTGTTACACCAAGTGTATGGTGGTCGCGATCCAGTTGGACACTAAAGACGAGTCCTACCACTCGAAGAAGTGACTTTAATATAATGATAATGAGGGCAGAATTAGCACGAACAGACTTTAATTCAAATCTCAATATGTGTATGATTTATCGACAAAGCAAAACATATTATTGTATGCCCTTTTCTCATTATCATTTACGAACCTTAAGCTTAAAATTTGTTCCTAAGCATCTATCCGTGTTGCGACAGCAACAATTCAAAGCCAGTTCCCTTTCATGATCCTGAAGGGATAAATGATGCCTTCCTTGATGTTCCTGGTAACCAAAATGTAACCATCTCACAGTTGACATTTTTTGAATACAATAGACATGGTCCGTCAACATTTGCTCTTAAGACTGTTGATGAAATGACTGTTTTTAATATTATTAAAAATATTACGACAAATGTTCAGGGAACTGATGGCATATCTAAGGACATGATAAAGCTCACACTCCCGCAAACCTTGAGGGCAATAACATCTATTATTAATGCTTCTATCAATACAAATACATTTCCAGATCTTTGGCGATGTTCAATTGTTCGACCAATACAGAAAAATAATAACCCACAAAATTTTAATGAACTGCGTCCAATAAGCATCCTTCCTTGCTTGTCAAAAATTCTGGAACGAGTTGTGTACACCCAAATAACACAGTATCTTGAAAGTAACAGTATTCTACCAGATCTCCAGTCGGGTTTCAGGCATGGACGTGGTACTACTACTGCTTTATTAGATGTTGTGAGCAATATTCTTGAGGCACGGGATCGGGGGGAGGGAACTATTCTTGTTCTGCTCGATTTCTCACGGGCTTTTGATTCCATCAATACACATTTATTATTAGCTAAACTGCGTTACTATGGATTCGACCAAAATACTATCAAATGGTTTCACAGTTATTTAGCTAATCGCTCACAGTATGTTGAAATAAGAAAAGAAAATGGATCTTCGGTTGCTTCCTCCGCTAGACCTGTCACTCGAGGAATTCCTCAGGGGTCTATTCTTGGGCCTCTGCTATATATAATCTACAGTGCCGACATTATTCACTGTTTGCATGATTGTAAATACCACATGTACGCAGATGATTTACAATTATATATGTCTTTTAAGTTTGATGAACTCAGGGCATCCGTTCATAAAATTAATGAGGATTTCGGTAGAGTAATATCTTGGTCTGAGCAAAACACACTGGTCCTCAATCCAGCCAAATCAAAATTCATGGTCTTAGGAAGCAAATTGCAAATCAATTCTATTCTATCCGCCAATCCAGTGATAAAGATTATGGACAAAAATATAGAGATAGGGTCGATATAATTCGTAATCTGGGGTTACTCACTGACCCGGAACTTCGTTTTGAGTCGCACATAAATAATGCTATAAAAAATTGCTTCTATAGGTTAAAAATATTGTATCGCTTTAGACAGTATTTTAGTGTCACACTGAGGAAGATATTAGTTGACACTCTGGTTCTATCAAGGCTTAATTATTGTGATACAGTATATGGTCCTTGTTTGCTATCGCGTACTGATCGATCCATCCAGCGTGTGCAGAATGCTTGTGCCAGATTTTGTTTCGATGTTCTGCGCCGTGGGCATATTACACCATTTCTGAATGATGCAAATATATTAAAAATGGCAGCACGACGCGAGTTACACATGGCTACGTTACTTTTTGGGCTGATAAGAACCAAAATTCCAAAATATTTGTATGCCAAGTTAGAGTGGAGACATGATAATCACACATATTTTTCATGTTCACGCACCATTACTAAGCCATTATCGATATCTTTCCATAGAACTACTGCTTTCAGAGGGTCATTCAAATATGCCGCCACTCGTTGTTGGAACAACATCCCACCACCATATCGATCCAAACAGAGTAAAACTAAACTCTTATATAAGCACTACCTATTGCAAATTCAAACTCAGTAATTACAGTGACGTATAATATATTCAGGCAGTTCTATTGTACGCTCATCTTGTTGGTGTGTATTTTTTACTTCTAAAACTAATTCTGTATTATTTAGTCTTACATTTGTGATTACAGTAACCATACTTCTTTAGTGTGACTTTCCGTGACGTGTTAAGTGTAATTTTTACTTTTTTTGTTCGTTATTAATTTTATATTTACATTAATATGACCGTCTGAACGTCCGTTTATCAACATATCGGCTCCCATCGAAAATCAGCGCTGCAGTACTACGGTATTGCACATTTTTGCTGAATGGGTTCGCCAATTGTTGGACATTTATTTTTAGTTTTCAAATGTATTTTTTGTGATTAACTAATTTGTTTAATTCAACTTAAGTGTATGTTTGTTCCAACAATAAAGTATTTCTTTCTTTCTTTCTTTCTTTCTTCTTTCTTTTCTAGGCATAGCTAGTTCCCATCTTCGGTTGCATCGGTTAACTTCACCTTTGATTGTAAACTAACACTACTCCGGTATATTATAAAATCTCCTGGTTCCACTTAAACATCACAACTAATGTCATAACACTATTACTTTGGAATAGACATCAAATTTTTGAGGACATTATTATTCTCCTGTTGATTTTAGTTGGCCAATATTATTATCGATCAATACAATGATTGACCCGTGTTATAATAACGTGTGAAGAAGCAAGCACTATAGGACTATAGGTATGTGTTTTTATACACCGAGATCGAAGATTAATTTTGCTGTTGATAATGTAAAATATTAGGAACTGCTAAAATTGGATTTAGCTTATTTGGAAATGTAATGACACAAATACTATAACAAAAATTACTCAGTAACAGAAGAACTAACAACAATTATATAATAATAATACGACAGCGTTTATTCATTATCGATGTATAGCACTTATTTCCATTTAATTCAATCTATTTTTAAGTTGTACAATTTCTATAATTCATTATTTTTATGTATGTCATAAGTATTTTCCAGTATTACTAGTGTAAGGGCTATTCGTATTACTTCTTACGACTTCAATAAACTACATCGTTTTTTCTTTAATTTATATAAATACAAAATATATGTATTATACATGCATCTAAGCCTTCCAAAATGTATTCTCTAAACGACAGTGAGAAATATATCAAAATTATTTTTTTTGGAAAATCTCAGTGAATAAATACATAGCACGCGAAAAATGACTGTTTTTTAATAATTCGACATTTAAATGTAAATAATTGTAAAGAAATAATGCATTTACAAGTAATGTGTAAACGCCGGTGAGAATTTGAAGAAACCTAGCTCACAGCGGGATACAACACGAAGCGTATTATGTCGTGAGTTGTTGTGGTAAGAAACCGTCGCACGAAAACGGGCAATTTTTTATCTTGAGAGCAGTCGAGCCGACTCTTAGGCTTAATACTCACGGGAGTTTTTTCAAAAAACTTTATAGAAGTGTTGTTTATAGAACAAAGGAAACCTGGGTAAAAACACCTTCACGTGAACGGATACACGGTTTACAGTGTGTTGTATTACATAGATTTTAAAACACGTAGGAAAACTATCCGTCTGTATTTGACCTTACTTTTACAATAAACCTGTAGTCCGAATAAAAAAATCCTTTATATCAAAACTTTATTTCGTTTTTGTACTTCGAAAAAATAGCTTTTCAACGTATTTATTAGGGGCACGAAAGTACTTGTACATGTATGCATAATCTATATATATTTGGGATTTCGATTGAAACACCAGTTAATCATCACGCAATACAGTTTATTTCACACACTTAATATTTGGTTGGTTTTACATAGTTTGTACAATAACTAATAATATGGTGGAAATCGAATTCCTCATCTATACTAATATTATAAAGAGGTAAAGTTTGTGAGTTTGTGACGTTGTGATGTTGTGACGTTGTAGGGGGTAATCTCAGGAACTACTGGTCCGATTTCAATAATTATTTCAGTGTTATATAGCTCATTCATCGAGGATGGTTATAGGCTATCATCACGCTAAGACCAATAGGAGTGGAGTGCAGACGAAAAATGTTTCAAAATCGGGATGTTTTTTTCCTTTTGAGAACTGCTGCGTGTTAGTGATAGTGTATCTATTCCACGCGAACGAAGTCGCGGGTAGAGGCTAGTAATATATAATGCACTCATTAATGCTAAACACAAGCGACGCTTTCTTTGTTGTTATTCTAAGTTTCTAAGTGGCGTCTCTTTGTCAGCGTATAAAAATATGTGGTTCAGAAACGCTACACATATAATAAAAATGTAAATCTAACACGTCTGTACTTTTTCGATTTTCGTTAAAAATGTTGCAGATGTCTAGAAATAGAATACATTTCAATCTTTTTTAGAAATGTCCATCTGTGTGTCTGTTTGTATGACCATGCATCACTGCTAAGGTACTAAGTTTACAATACAACCTCAAGAAAATCATGAAGCATATCCTCAGGATAACAAATTTTTTGTCTCATTAAAATCTGTCCACTCTATCAAAAGTTATTGTAATTTGAATGACGATTGGAGTTAAGTACGAGAGAAGAGTAGTCAGTAGTATATACTAACATTATAAAGTTAATATATCATCATCCTATGACCAATAGGAGCGGAGCACCAATGAAGAATGTTTCAAAGTCGTTTTTTTTTTCTGAGAACTTCCGCTGCTTAGCCTAAAGTAACTATTTCACGCCAACGAAGTCGCGGGCAGAAGCTAGTTTGTTAATAAAATTGTCATATGTATACTGAATGAATAAAGTGTGATTCATACAGAGTTGATATATGGTATCATAAATATTTCTGCTTTTCCCGCAATTTATAAAAACATATCAGTTTAATGACTATGTTTTTAAATATTCAGATATAAATATATATTACAATCTTTATATGTAAACTAGATAGATTAAAATTAAATATTCTAAATGTATACCTGCCCTTGGTTTTGTTTATACGTATGTGAGTTGATTGTTTATAATAATTTATGAAAATATAAAAATAATTTTAATTTTCTAAGTTGATAGAACTAACATAGTGTTAAATAAAATTGTTTTCCTTCTTGTTGTGATCAACTGAAATGACCATTTTTCTGAATAGAATTTATATGATTTCGTCGTAAAATGAACGTGAGAGTTATCCAAACAAAATCTCATTCTGATAGCGAACAGCTTTCTACTTTATATCCTAAACTACAAATAAGATAATTTGCTTGAAAAAATCTATATCTATATCTATATCTAAAGATATTTAAAATTATATATATTAAATAGACGACAATGTGATATTAAATAACTTATGATTCAGTATTAAAAATTATTGTTATCATTTGGATGAAGTGTACGAACATTACTCAAACGCCCCCTTTAACACATTTGACATTGGTGAGCCTTGTGCCAAGTCAAATATGTACATCAAAAAGTTATAACCGAATCAAGATTTCCGCGTGTGCGGTGGCCTTGATAGAGTTTGACCAAATATATTCTCTGGTTATTGAGTAGAGCAGACAGATAACAAACAAATTGCCACCTTATCTCGTATCCAAGAACGAATATAAAACGACTTATACTTGAGCATTTGAATTACAGTAATAAAAGAAACATAAATATTATATATACGCATTGTAAATTATAATTTTTAAGATTAAATCTTATTAATATTATTGAGAAAATTTGTGACAACCAAAGATTGTTTATTAATTACTCTTTCGCGTTAAAACTTGGCTACGGATTTTGATAAAACGTTACAGTATACTCTTATACATCAGAATAACATAGAGGTTGTCTAAATCTAAACTACTTTTATAAAAAGTAAATTTGTTTGTTTGTCCAGTATGGATAACCTCAATAAATACATAATTGCTTTTAAAAATTCCTTCACCTACAAAAAGCAACATTATTGGCTTTCAAAATGAACATTAATGCAAGTGAAACTGTGACTAAAAGCTAATAATTTATAAATATACTACTTAAACTAGTCATAATGTACTGACAATGTCAGAAAGTTGAAGAAATCCTAGTGTCTCAGAGCTATGTCGTGCGATGCGTTAGAGTTACACTAAGTTATAGTGTCATAGTTAATAAACGTACAAACGCAGACGCAGTGGCAGGTAGCTGCTAGTATTTTAATATCTAGTGACACTATATAATGTAGGTATCAAATGTAATTATACTTTTTATATACGAATACAGTTACTGAATGATAACATTTTTTTGTTATAAATAAATACAGTCACGATTATAAAGCTATATGTAATACGTGTAAATACATACACGTGTGTACATAGGTGTGCACTTTCCACATTCAAGCACGAGATAGGCTTAACGGAGGACGCAATTATGATGATTAACTTAAACTGGTTTCTACATCGCGGCCCGGTAGCGGTTGCTCCGCTGCGCTGCCGGGATGTGTTCTGTAGAACACGTTCTATATCGCCTACACTCACCTTTACTAAACGCCGAATACATCGAAATACAACTTGATACACAATTGTGAAGAATCTTGTCACATGATTATTTAATAGGTCTAGTAGTCCAAAATCTCAAAGCGACTAGACACAACTTATTTTAAAATGTATGAAACTTTACGTTCTGAATAGTGTTTCACGTACTTAGAACGCTTGCGCACTTACAAAGTTTGCGTCTATGACTAACGTGTAGGTACCAGGTGAGAAAGAAAACTTAAATTAAGAGCTACTTTACTTAAATTTCAATGGCTGATTTTTGCATATATTTTGTAAAGTATCATTCTAAAATAGTATCCACTATCGCCAGACACCTTTCGTTGGCCAAAATTTCTGCCAGACGCTTTAAGGCAGACTGAAAAATGAATAAACTTCCCATTAGCCAGGCAAATTGTAATGAACAAACATTCCGCCAGACGTAGACAATAGTCAGCTCTTTCAAAACATATAAGATATCTAAAAATCAACCATTTAAATTTATGTAATGTACTTCTTAGTTGTAATCTGCTTTCTCACTCGATACCTATATATTTGCCATAAACTCAAACTCTGTTTAGTCCGGTGAAACTGTTAAGACCTTGCTAGGTCAATAGTGTAGTCAGTTCGAGAAAAAAAAACAGACTCGTTGAGTGTACAACCGTTCTAAATACATGAAATACTGTTTAGAACGTAAGGTTTCATATATGTATTTAAAAATAAGTTATGTCTGGTCGCTCTGGAATCTTAATCTATGCTTCCAAGGATTGCTTAAAAAGGTCGTTCCGCATTTTTATCTATCTAATTATTTTTTTGGATTAGATAGCAGATGTTATCTTGTGTACGGATCTTTGACACCAATGTATTCTGTACTAGTAAATAAACAATTGGTACAAGTACATAATTAATTAAGACAATTTAATTTTTGTACAAAACGCTTTTTATTTCTGGTTGCCTTATTATGAAGAGATATACGCGCAAATCCATTTTAATATTTTCTCAAAAATTCTGTTTGTCGTGGTTCGTTTTGTATTTATATATTTATACCTATAATAATTATATGGTCTATATATTATTTTTATTACATATACTATAGTTCATATATATGTTATGTCCCCTTTGTTATATGCTCTCTGTTCTTATTACATTCTAAGCACTTCTGATTTTCCCAAAGGAATGTATTTCTCTGATGTTTGCCTCTGATGTAAATATTTATTATTAGTATTTTTGATTAAACACGTTCATTTTCAAAACTATTAGACACATTTTCACAGTTCATCTCGAGACCTTCTTGCAGTACCCTGCAGGCTTTATTTCATGCCACAATTAAGTAACAAAACATACGTTTTAATTTAACATTACTTAGTCTTCTCAAGTACATTCACCGGGGTGGTAGGATTTTACAGCCCGACTGGGTCGCAACCACCATGTATATGGCGAAAAAGCCCGTCATAGTGACTCGCTTCTGCGCGTCGCGTTTTGGGATCAGCCTGTGCATATCCAGTACCGGGTGACTTTCGTCATTATGGCCGGCATGACAGCGGCGACCGGCGATGGATAATCTGTCTCTCGGTGGTTGCCGATGTTTTTGGATTGTACTATGCTTAATATCAGGCATAGTGCAGTCACAATGTCGTGCTTCGATAAAAAAAAATGCAGTTTGGAGAAAAGACAAGAGATTCCTTTTCATCTGTCGATTTTCCTGCTCTTTGTGTTACGAATGTGACCTTAAAGTCAACTGCTTTTCGTACAGTAAGTTCTACTGGTTATCTCCCGTTTCAGTAACAGAACAAACTCTATATATCTATATATAGCCCCAATCACACTATTTCAAACGTTATACACAAAAAAACGTGCAAAGTCGCATATAATTCTCTCCTGTGTCCCCAAACTGTCGGGGCAGAGGGCAGACACAATGCTTCTCCATCTCGATCTGTCGATAGCTTGACGCTTCACCTCATTCCAGGTAAGCCCAATTATCGTGGACTCCGCGAGCACAGATCCTCGCCAAGTTGAACCACAGATAATTAATAAGTATAATAGTAAAATTTTCGTTTATAAATTTTTAGTTATTGTTAGTTTCAAAACTGTTTACGAATGGCGGCATTGTAGTTAAGTAAACGGTAACATTCAAAACAGGATAGCGGGCCGCTTCAAAGGGATATAAATAAATGATACTGGCGCTTGGTCTGCGACGAGATATCAGACTTCTTGCCTTGATAGGCAATCACTTCATAAATATTGTTAGACAAGACATTACTGCGAAAACTCTATCATAGTCAGATACGGGTAAAAGTATTTTAATAATTTGATCTATATAGTAAATACTGGAAAGATTACATATTCCTATCGCTTTTAATCAAAAATTAAATTTAAACTAATACTGGCGGACTCGGTTGATAGACTATACTTTGTCATTGACTGTTTCTTCTAATGTTGAAAAGGAATGACCGTAATAAAAAACATATTAATTTCGACAAGAGCTCCACTTAACCAAGACCAAAAAATACATTAGAAAAGAAAATTACATCAGTCAGTCAAAACGGTCAAGAAACGTAAGAAAAATATTATGACGATATATCTTTCTGTCTTATAATACACACGTATAAGAAACTGCGATTTTTAAAAACACTACACGTTCAGGTATACGTCACGTGGAGCAAACGATATAGTGTGCACGGGCAGCAGAGTGAAAATAAACGAATAAAATTGTTGACAAAGAAATTTTGTCAGCAAGGTATATTTTTGCTTTCAATTTTTTAATTTGTTTCCTCTGTAAATGATATATATTTTTAAAATAATAAATAACACAGACGGAGTTCCGGGTATCAATTAGTATAGATATAAGTTCCTTGTATTAATTGTGGATAAAATATTTGTAAAACACTTCAAACGTAATGTCGTACCACTTAAAACATTTATTTATTTGTTTTATTTTCCCATCGTGTCACTTCAACTCATTTCAACTTACGTTATTAATTAATATACAATAATTAATTCAGCTAATTTTAGTCACCCTAACCGCTTCGTCTAGTAAGTAGCTGCCTCATGACACATTTGTTTAGATATGGGCTCCATCCTAGAGCTCATTCCCCCTTCGCCTATCAATTCTTAGGCAGAAGTGGCTAGCGTATTGCTACTTCCACGAGTTCATTCATGAATTATGTCGACAACCCTGATTTCCTGTTAGATTACATCATTTTCACAGCTCGCTAATACATTTTATCGTTAACTAGGACACGCTTATTAAATATTCTACCTTCAAGGATTGTAAAATGGGCGATGTAGAGACTTCTTATAATTTTTCAAGCGCTGCCCAACCTAACTAGATTCTTCCATTGACCTAACTTTGAAAGTTGTATTTTCCGACCTTTATGGTTGTCGAAAATAAACGTATTTTTGAATAATTTCGATTGTTTTAGTTAAACTTTAGTTGGTCTGGGGATATCACGAGCATATTGTGCTTACATTAGTTTGGTCTTATTCAAATTCCTCGATTTTTTTTCGAAATAAAAACGCTGTTGACCTGAAAAGGTCTTCACAGCTTCACCGAACTATTGAGACGAGCGCTGAAGGCACTCAGCCGATTTGGGATGTTTGGGCAACTAACTCAAGGGTGCACGGCATACCTCGGCTTGGGATTTCGCCTGTTTCGCGTGCACGTGTGTATAGGTGATGTTGTAGCAGTGATGTAAGGTTTTGTGTCTCTGTATCGCGTGAACAGCGTACTCAAGGGCTCCACGCCGAGAGAACGGACCTTTTTTTTTTTTTTATTAACGTGGGGAAATCCCTAGCGTATACGCTACCCTCCCGAGAGAGAAGGTAGGTTATATCCGATTCGCACGGACTAAAACCCCACGGTGTACCGTCCGCCGCATTGGAGGGGCAGCCAGGGATCGAGCATGCTCACTGACCTGAAACTGCCCCTGCGAGAGAACGGACCTAGGCTTGAGCCGCTGCCAAGGGGGGCCTAATCTGGTGTGCGGGAGCGAAATTTATCCCCAGAACACGGCGGCGTGGTCTGTGGTTGCGCGGACGTGGGCGTGAACAAGCTCTATTTAAAGAGACAGGCTGGTACTGATCGTTCGCTGACGTGATTGAATCAGGAGGGTCGGTAAAAATGTGTCGTGGTCGTCTTCTATACTGCGCAGCGTTGGGTACGGGTTCATAGTTAGCGGCGGATACCACTAACAGGCTGGAATGATTCGCGGCTTTCCAAAATAACTAATTGTGAGTGATTTTATATACGCTCAGACAGAAGGCATGTTCAGGTCCCTGTGGAGATCCTTATTCCGGACGTACCATGGGGCACCGGTGATTTTACGTAGGGCTCGGTTCTGGAGAACCTGCAACTTATGAATACGATTTTGCGCGTGTGCAAAGACCGGACAACTGTACGTCATAATTGGACGGATGCAAGTTTTATATAAAGTGAGTTTATGTCTGAGGGACATTTTACTCTTATGACAAAGCAAATGATGGAGACGACCTAAGATCATAGCGGCTTTGTTTCGCACTCTATCTGTGTGTGAATCGAAATTTAAGTGTGTATCTAAAGTGACGCCGAGATATTTGACGGTAGGTAAGGAAGGTATCTCAGTTTCGTATGGCCTGATGGGCGTTAGCGCGTTTCTTAGGATCGAAAATTACCGCGACGTTTTTTTCGGGATTTACTTCTATATGCCATCGAAGAAACCAATAACCTAATGTGCTAACGGCTTTTCCGATACGTTTCCTGAGCCAATCCAGCCGCCAGCCAGAAGCGTATCATCAGCATAGCAACCTACTTCAACTCCCGGGAGCTCAGGTAGGTATCTGATGAACAGATTGAAGAACGTGGGCGCGAGTATTGAGCCTTGTGGCACACCTGAGCATATCGGATGGGGCGTTGACGGTTCACCGTCCACTCTAAAACGGAAGGTTCTATCGGTAAGATAATCGCGAATGATGTGAATTAACCTATCGGGTACACAAGCTAAACGTAACTGGTATACGAGCCCTTCATGCCAGACCTTATCGAAGGCCTTGGCAACATCGAAAAAGACAGCTTTGTACGTTTCGGCTTAGTTTTTCTCGTGTCCCGGTTCGGGTCCGGATTCGGATCAGCGTTAAAATTAGAGAAAATGTACTCCGTGAGGCGGAGTACTGTACAAGAATGTTGGCGCGAAATCCAAACTGCTCAGTTGAAATTCCTCCTCATATATGTTAAGGTTTCGTTAAAACTCTACAGCGTGTGTTGTAAACTTCGAAGCGACTCTACCATGGCAAAATTGGAATGTTTTTTTAAGCATCCAGTTTTTTTATATATCATAGGAGGCAAACAAACAGGTGGGTCACCTGATGTTACGTAATCACTGCCATCCATAGACACCAGCAACACCAGAGGAGTTGCAAATGCGTTGCCATCCTGTATTTGGGAGTGAATGGTGGCAAAAGGGGAGGGGTAGAGGAGAAGAAGGGAGGCGGGCCTCCGGCGCTCTCACTGACTGAACGAAACGCAACACTGTTACTTCGCGTCAGTTTTCTGTGAGAGGGTGATACTACCCCTGGCGAGCCGACCCGTTCATTCTGAAACCAAATAGTAGCTTCAGCGTGGCTCTACCACCACTTAAATATGTTTTATGTAGAACCTATTTTATTCAGAAAAATTAACACATGAAGTGCTATATAAAGACACAGCCTACAAAATAACCTAGGTAAAATTTGTAGCTCTAATGAAAAAAACAGAAGATACTCTGTTTTTACGTAACTCAGCAGTATAATAAATATCAAATACATTATAACGAGAAAAGTGTAAACAAAGTTTTAACCCATTGAAATGAAGGAAACACGTCAAACGTTAAAGATAAAGTTGATCAACAATGCTCTATTATAAAAAGTCCACTTTGATTTATTATGGTATCATGAATATCCTTGAAAGTTTTTTTATATATGTACGTATTCAACTGGTGATACAACGTAGCGTTGTTTGCTACCTTTAGTAAATAAAGGTTTGGCTGGTGTTCTAAGAAGAGAACACAATACAGCGGATTTTTTAAAATTAAATTAAAAATTCGCCGCGTATAATGTACACAGATGTAATCGCATTATTTGAACCGAATAATTTGTATTGTTGAATTCATTATATTAATGCCAACGAATATTTTTGATTTTTTGTTGGTGATAAATTTTATAATCTGCAATTAAATGTAGACGTATACTTAAGTTTTATATTATGATTTATTTATAATTAATTTAGCTTATTTCCTTTTTTTTCTCGAATTGACTACGTTATTGCCCTAGCAAGATCTTAACAGCTTCACCGGACTACAATTTATCTTCCTTTTATCTGGATCCTTCATAATTGTTAAAGGTGCGTTTTCGATTACATTTTAATTCTCCTCTCTTTTTAGTTAAATTAAAATAAGATTAAGATATTGCATTCAGAAACAATTAATTATTATAAACAAACGTTTACAAATTCTTAACAAGTGTGACTGAAATCTGATCTAATATTTTATTTTTTTGTATATTGTTTGAAATTCGTAGATTCATATAAGAGATTACACTGCCTAAACAGATCTTAATTATGCAATAATATAGATATGAAATGGGTAAATTAATTAAAATAATTTTAAAATATTCTAATTTTCGAATAATTTTACATTTTCTTGACTCTCTTTTGTAAAACTCTTACCGTAGAGTTTTATCATATCATTTACGATGTCCACGTTAGTATAGATTTAATAAATTAAATTATATATCTATAGAGCAATATTCTCGATGGTCTCGGTGGGCGTTGAGAACATGAATATTCTGGGCCATTATCACGCGCCCACGCTTCGCTATTGGCAGAAAAATGTTACAAAAATACATCGTCGCAATTCACTGTCTCACATTTATAGGGTCAGTTACTGGCATTGATCCCGACATCATACGTTTGATATTACAATTGGTTGAGCATTTGTATTTTCCTGTTAGGTGAGAATCTTTAAAACGTAACAACTAACTGAAAATCGTGTATTTTTAGTAACTTGTTAAAGTTTTGCCGCTTCTTCCTTAATCATTTTATTTCTAAGGTACAAAAATTTATATTTTTCAATATTGTATCACTGGTTTTAGAATGTTTGTAATTATTAAATTTGTTCACTTTTGATAATTTTTGAAAACTTATCGAAGTTTTAATTATAATGAATAAATATTTATTTTTGTTTACTACATTTTCGCAACCAAAACTTTAAGATATTGAAACAGATCGTTTCGATCGATCCTAAAATCTGACAAAGGATCAGGCTACTTTTCATCCTGCGTATATAGTAAAATATGCAGACTGATTCATCGATAAAGTTAGTACAATTATTATAAATAGTAGAGTAATAGTATTCGTGATAACTTTGTATGAAAAAACTCTTATTAGAAAAAAAGAATTCGATAGCGTTGTGTACAAAGTGCAAACACATTCAAACTAACCGTGTGACTGTTAGGATTTTCTATCGGCAACATCTCAAAAAATCTTATAATTTTACCTCTAATTAAACCCCAAATTAGTACTAAAAACATTTTTAGTACTTACCTATGTTATTATGAGAAACTGCTGTGCAAAACTCGATGCTTCTAGAATAAAGCCACTGGTTTAACCTGTGTGTCGACTTTTACTCTGTCCGACGAATTTTATTTAGTGTACATGAGACATTTTCTTATATATTAAATGTGTTAAACACAACATGTACTAGGATAGCGATTAATTAAAAAAAATCTTAATATAATTTAGATACTACGTTTTAAATTACTTCATTTTTGTATGCTGTTTAGCATTTATCAAAACCTTGGAGCTTGGGCCTGACAAGTGTATTATTAAATATCAATAAATATAACATAATGAGATATCATCTGTGTACACTGATTCGCAAATATTAAAACAATCTGACAATAAATTACATGAGTTGTGTTGATGATCTAATAATACTGGCGAACTCTTTGATACCTCGAAAGAGATAGTGTTCAAATATAAATACGAAATATCTCGTGGATATTTTCAACATTAAGGCTTATCTGTATCCCTTATCATTATTACTGGGAACCGAGAGACAGACGTAATGGAAGATATGTGTTCCAGAGTAGTACGTTCTCTTGCTCGTTTCCGGTGGTTGTTTACAAAAAAATATAATATAAACTTGTAGTCCGAAGCGGGCATATGCACAGGCCGCGGCCGGCCGAGATACTTGCTGCGATTAAAAATCGTTACAACTTCCGTTCGTGTCCGAGACTCAGAACGAAGCCCCAGATAAAAAATATAAAGAAGAAAAATAACATAAAGATCGATACGGTCCCGCGCGATGGAAAGGCGCTACCTGTTTTTTCACCGGGCTTAGCTCGAGCGGGCAACGCGCTCTTCATGTCGTCTATACGTACCCACTACGACCTCTATTTAGACTTATATACCTACATATTTATACACGTTTACTTACGTTCTTAGATGAAATATGTTCCCTTTGATACACACTTGTACTAAGTTTGAGTGGTTTAATTATCACATCACCTATAAAGGTACTTTACTGAGACCGTTATACAGAAACGTTGAAATGTTCCGAGATGAAGGTTAGTTAGTGGTTACCTGTGTGTAAATGAACATCAGGATCGTGACATTCGAAGTCGCCGGTAATCCTCGTGATTGTTTAGTTACTTGTTTACATTATAAAAAGTTATTTATTTCGCCAGTTTGAAGATAATCAGGTCGAATACATTATTTGATACCTACTTGTTGTATTCGGTACGTGCTGATTTCATGTACGTCATCAATTTTTTTCAGAAAATCTAAAAAAAAACTTTATGAAGCAAAATTTCAAAGCTTTTAAAAAGTCCCCGACATTTTAAGATTTCCGCCAAAAACGCATTCTATTTTTATTTTTATGGATCAAATGGCTTCAAGACATTTTCTTTTCGAATTGTTTACGCTATTGACCTAGCAAGGTCTTAACAGCTTCAGTGGAGTACTTTTATTCAAGATACATTGTTTATAAAATGAATGCAATGGCCTAACTGGATCTATATCCATACCTACCTATAACCATTGCGTACTGAATTTGAATATAACTCTGAGTTCATTAATATAACATACATAGAATAGAACATAGAATATAACATCGTTGCGTTTATCAAATTGTAACAAATTATTGTTTCAATTAGGCTGACATTATAAAGTGAAAACGCATTCTATACATAACCTTTTAAATATATCTATTTTAATAACGTAATATATTTATTTTTAAAACTTATATAAATAGATGCTTGTTTATAAGTGAACAAAGTCATATCTAATTCTACGTTTAAGCAAAACAAACAAACAAATATCGTAATAATATTCATAGATCTGAAGTATTACATAATAGTACGATGTACGATTTAGCACGTGAAGTTTAAACGCCACTGTATTCGAAGAGATTTATAATATTAAATGGTAGCATGCAATAGTGAATTAGCATCGCGTGATATCATCTATCCGGTTGCATCTACAAGAGAAGTTATAAATCGAACGGGTTGAACGCTTTAATTTTGTACCCACGGATAATGAATTATATTAGATAAATAATAGATGTCGATAAGACGAGATATACAATAATTTCACGAGCGCTGTGCCATAATAATTAAGCATTCGAACGTGATATTGTTGTGTGCGTGAGTTCGGCCAAACCGCTGAGTCGTTGCGGCGTGGCGCGGCGCTGAGCAGGCATATCAAGTCTGGTAACTATGCGGTGCGGCGTAACTCCGGTAGCGGCGCAACAGGTCTGCACCAGGGGAGAGGCACCGCTGCGGACGCGGACGCGGGGCGGTAGGAAATCTTTTGCGCACGCACTCACACAGAAAGCCGCACCTCAGTGTGCGCCATCCGGTTTTCTTTACATGTGGGCACCCTGTATAGACGTCTCGCGTCGTGCATCAGTAGTGAGATCCATCGAGTCGATCGATCAATGAGCTCGACATCGACTCGGACTCTTGGTTGCATGCAACTCATTGATTAACGCTATGAACGTGGGATTGTTTATTCATTCATGATATAAAATTTTATTCGAAACCAATATTTGTATTAACAATATTCTAACAGTCAAAACTACTTACGCCTAAATCGAGCGCTCTTTTACCTGAACCACTGCGCCGCGAATGAATGGAGCTGTCAAAAATTTTACTTAATACTTTCAATAATGCGAGCTTATCTGAGTTCACAGCGTAGCTAATAGGCGATTTCCCTCGCCTACACGTGTTACTACATTTTAATTACATACTTACTTTATCTTAAGTAATGATATTATCCATGATATTATAATAAGAATGTCAATCTATCGTATCAGTAATTTTTCGATTATAGTAAATAAAATTAATGCTCGTGTCTAGGGATGAGTAATAAAATACATTTCAATTTTTTTATAGAAATGTGTCTGTTTGTTTGTATGAATACGGATTACTACTAAAGTGCTGGGTTCACAACAAAACCATCAAAATAATTAAACATATTCTCAAGAATAAATCAGTCTTTATTTCATTAAAATCGGTCCACTCTATCAAAAGTTATTGTAATTTGAATAACAGTACAAGTTAAGTAATCGAGAAAAGTAGATATTAATTAGACTCAATACATTCAGATGACTTAATTAATTACTATTTTTAACATAACGTTCCACGCGAACGAAATCACGGGGACGACAGCTATTGCATAGAAAAATATTTTGGAACCATATATTTTATTTACATATATATTTATAGTTGATGCCGGGTTAAATAAAATTACAAAACAAAACACATGTGTTAAGATTTATCCGTTAGTTTACTTTATACCTACTAATTATTGGATCTATATAACCGAAAAAAAAAGTCAAATACATTTTTACATTTACAGTTCCTCTACATCATTTTCAAAAAAATATTTAATATTTTTTTTTGTAATCAACTACTCAAAAGATCGCTAAAATAAATGCCTCTCACACTTAATAACTATAAGATAATTAAAAAAGACGATTTTTTTTCGTAGTCCGGTGAAGCTGTTAAGACCTTGCTAGGTCAATAGCGTAGTCAGTTGGAAAAAAAATAAAAACGATTTTTAGCGTTCTTTCATCATATAGAAAAGATTTTTTTACGTTTAACATATATTCGTAACCTGGAATCTGTGTTGATAGTTTTTCAAAATATTATGCATGCATAAAATTGTTAATTATGTACCTCCGCATACGTGGAACATTGAATTGTTATATATTTGACAAGAACGCAGCTTAATGTTAATCCTTGTATTTATATGTTTTTTTCTTTTGAATCAAAAGCATAAATATATATTTATTTATTTTTGTTTTGGTTTATCCAACGCTTTTAGTTATTTCCTAAGTATAAAATAAAAATGAGTTTATTTTGTGAAAGCACGTATATACAATATATATATAATTTCACATAAACAGCCAATATAAAACAAAAGCAATAATTATGACTTCAATATAAAAATTTGAAATGTTCGGTCTTATGACAGAAACGGAAATGAAGAGAGGTATAACACGAGTTTTACTAAGCAGTGCCTAAAATTTTAAATCTAGTTGAAGTCGTATTTAAAATATTTTATTACAGAAACGTGTCCAAGCGGTCTCTAGCGAAATATCTGATTTAAGTGTTTTATGCAAGCAACTCTGAATAGCATTAATTCAATTCGATCTCATCGTTTAAAAACGTTCTATTACATACAGATATTTTGCAAACAATCTCAATTTACGAATAATATTTTTATTTAGATCTTCATTACGAAAATTTATTTATTATACGTTAAATTGGTTACTATTATTGTGATATTTTAGCTAAAAGAAATTGGTGTATAAAACAAATAAAGTAAGCAATTTATAAAATGAATATATTACGTCAAAGTGCGTAAGGTGGAACAACATACTGTTGTGGATAAATTACATATACTGTCAGATGTCTTTTCCTTTTTTCGAACTGACTACGCTATTGACCCAGCAAGGTCTTAGCAGCTTCACCGGACTACTAAGGCGAGCGCTTGCGGCACTCGGCCGATTTTATTTGGGCACATAGCTCAAGGGTGCACTGCACACCTCGGCCTGGGCTGCTGCCCGACACGTGCAATTCGCGACCTATCTGAGCTGACCTAAGCTAACTATTCAGACATATATGAGTTCTTGGAGTATATATGTGTACCAAGCATACATACCTCAACAACTCCTATATATATTTCGTATTCTGTCAGATGTCAATAGTGTGATATAGTAGTAGTTATGATTTACTTGTAAATTTCTAAAATTGTTTTATTTATTTATTTCTTCCTAATTAATTATACCAACGAAATGTCTTCCGCCGGGTAAGAGAAAAACAATAAATCAAAACAATATCATAAGAACTGTCAACTTAGACAAGTATTAAAGAATATTTCAATTTAAATAATGGCCATTTGTTAACAAGGGTAAGACACTCTTTTTTGTAATCAAGCTTTTTTAAAGTAAGAGTTCATTGCGTTTAAACATGGAGGGTATCGTAGCCATATTTTAGAATCTTTTAATGTACAGAATTATTTACATTATATTCTACCGTATTTTAATAATTCAGACGACGCATTGCATGGGAATTCGCTCGCGGCAATATGTGTCTGAGATGTTCAATCTTTATCATAGTAACATTTCTTATGTTTGTATTGCCATAAAATATACTTTACCAAAATAGCCAAGATAAAGAACATATAGATGTCGATTATAGAAATCCATTATATATATCCATATATTATATAATGTAGGTAAATGCATCGACATATATCTCAATGTTTTTACAGAAGAATATAGAATTTATAGATATTTTTTTAAATTTACATAATGTAAATATTTTAGGTTAATTTGCCCTGGACTTGTATTTCTTATTGGAGAATATTATATTGAGTTTAGTAAAATGTAGGGCGCTAATATTCTCATATAAGTAATGAACCGTATCAAGGATTCATTGGTTCGCGGAGAGACTGAATGGCGAAATAAAATTAGATTTAGTAATTTTATTATAGACCTCGCCAACCTTTTTGACCGCTCCTGAATATAGTTGTCCAGAATACACAGTTGTAAATACGTATTATATTATATGGATGGCATCGCGATAACTTAAGTATATGTTATATAAAAGCCAATTTTAGCTCGCTATTATATTTTTACTCTGTATTGTATGAAATTTTTAAATAGGTATATTATACGCAAGTTCGAACTTACAGCTATGTGAACTTAGTAGCCCACTTAATAACATATTTTGAAAATACTGTTCGATAGTGCTTCGATTTTACCTCAAAGTGAAGAAGGTTAAGCGTTTTCAAAATTTGACCTGCACCGCACTTTGCGATCTCAAAATTGTGTTATCTTTTACTTCAAACCCGAAAAAGTTACAGAAGAACTATCAAATGGTATTTTCATACTACTTTTTTAAATTGGGTTTCCAAGTTCACAAAAAGATTAACAAGGACTCTATGATAATTACGATATTGTTACGAAAAGCATCCGCAAATGGTAAATAGTAATCTTCAGTGTTGAATCGCTCATAGTTGGTAGTAAACTGACTCGTATACATTGCGTTAATATAATATCACGCTTAAAATACGGTTCGATTATAGAATTTCGGACAACAAGAACATATTAATAATTGATAAAATATGTTCCTGAACTAATTAACATTGTCAAGATTGCGTAACATAAATCCGTTATTACATTAAACTGAATTGGAATAGAAGGTTCCCATACGTATGAGATTTTTTTTTTTTTGCTTACATCATTTTATCTGAAATTTATCAAATAATATGTATATTAAAACGGCACTGATTCCAGTTGCCGTACCATACGATTATTGCAAATATGACATACAACGAACACGTCTGTCTACCTCTGTTTACATGTCTCCTGAATATTACACTACACAGTCGGTGACTGTTGAGGGATTGTCTCATTTTGATACTTTAACCTTGTGATATTGTGATCAGTTAGTATTGAGTGATAAAAACATTTTGTATATTTTAATTTAATTTTATTATAATAATAATTCTCCTATAGTTTAGTATTGTTATTTGCTACACATATTATATCTGAACGCGAGATTGCTTTTTACGCTTGCACGACTAACTATTACATCGATCATCTTGAATTTTTGTCAGAGGTATATAAATATATAGAATACCTTTCATATAAAAAATATCACCTGCATCAGTCTATATATTTGGAGGAGGTGAAACTTCTTTAACTTACGAGTATTCAATTATTTGTGTGTTGACTAGCGAGCGCGGCAGACGTTGTCTTGACTTGATAATAAAAAAAATATGTAAAAGTCAATCACAACGCCACTTCATTCAGCGCGATTTCATCAAAATCTGTCCAGCCGTTTAGGAGGAGTTTAGTGACATACACACGGACTGATGACGAAAAGTTCTCCCTACCGCGTCATAAGAAGTCTTACTTCAAAAAGGTACTCTTCCCGAGAGATGGGTTGATTTTAATGAATGCAAGTGAAGTCGCTAGCAAAAAATAATAATAAGTGGATGAAATTGCGAAAAATATGTCACTCATAGAGTCTGTCCTTTAGGATGGTAAGTGTGGGAAGGGAATACTAGTGGGTTTGGAATTTGCGGCGACGACACAATCACCTCATGGGCAGCAAAGGCGATGCGACCGCCCAGTCTCGTTGGCACGGTGTGCGTGGGTGCTGCTCCGCACCGTGCCGGTTGGCCCGTTCGCCCACGAGCCCACACCTAGATGGTACATTCGCGGTTGAAGTTGTATAGGTGCTATAGCTCGACAATATGCCTGTTTTTTTTTTGACAGGATATTTTCATAGAATAAATTATAATAGTTATACAATATATTATTTGATAACTATGTAGTCCGGTGAAGCTGTTAAGACCTTGCTAGGTCAATAGCGTAGACAGTTCGAAAAAAAAAATTGATAACTACAAGCAATATTTCCCTAAAAATATTTAATCATAGTACTTTCAATCAGGTTCGAACCTCTAGACGGATTGTAGTGTAATTTGGCATTAAATTATATTGTGACATAGGCCATAAGGTATATATTATTACGCCATAAATTTAGTTAAATCATAAATAGTAACGATGATTAATTCGCGGTTAGCAAAGGTCGATACCTTTTACTCGATAGTAACAACCAATGTACTTTTCAGATATGGTAATAATTCATCTTTACTGTATTTAAATGATTTGAAAAATATGTCATATTTAAAAGTTTTATCATTTATTTATGTTTATGTTTTTGGACATAGATTTTTTTAAGCAGAAGACTCTGTATTAGATAGAGTGAGACAGTACATCCGTCACACTTATTACTGCCGCAAAGTACCTACATAAGGCATTTTAGCCGTCTTCAGGAATAGCGACTTATATGTGACTTCAGAATTAGAGTTCTATTAAGGTCGGTTATACAGGGCCATAGACTCAGCTACCCATTTTAAGACTTCGAAAAATAAGAAAAAGCATCAAAATGACTACTACGTGCAATTGTAAACTACTAATTTATGTGAATAAAAGTTAAATGGTGAGAAAAATTTAATCGATAGTTTAAGGCAGTAAAGGCATACCAACTTAAATTCTAGCACGTATAATATAGATATAAACACCTTAACTCATGTAGCTAATGTAAGAGCTCTCAAATCATACAAAGATTATAAATCTAGTTGCTTTCATGTTATTATATCGTGACAAATAATCATCTTGAATATTTAAGTAACGAAATTGTTACTTTGCGGAAAACCGTCTCTTGTTAGTTTGGATGATATTAACTAGAAGAAAGAAAAAAATATCTATTAACCAAAGAAACTAAGATACGAGAATAACAGAATTACCTGAATTTTTTAACGTGATTGTTATTAATGAAGCGAATATATTGATATTAAAAATAAGTAATCCAATATATATCTACTTTAGTGGAACTTAGAGTATAATATCAAATGAAATGGATAGCACAGTTAAGACATATCGAAGGTAAAAAGTAATGTCATTGGCCTATGGACGATCTACTCGCTCTCTGTTACAGCTACTTTTGCTTTTCGTGCGAACGTTGTGCAATACAAGCATACGGTGATCATATGTTTTATATTTTCTCATCATAATGACATAAACTATATTATTTTTAGGTGGTAGAGCCACACTGAAGCTACCATTTGTTTCAGCATGAATTAAGTCGGCTCGCTCGGGGTAGTGTCACCCTCTCACAGAAAACCAACGTGAAGTAACAGTGCTTGCATTGTTGCGTTTCGTTCGGTCAGTGAGAGCGCCGGAGGCCTACATCTCCTCTCTCCCTCCTCCTTCTCCCTTCCACAAACACAGGCTGGCAACGCACTTGCGACTCCCTTGGTGTTGCTAGTGTCTATGGACGGCGGTGATCACTTCTCATCAGGTGACCAGCCTGTTCGTTTACCTCCTATAATAAAAAAAAAATAAGATTACATATTAAATAATCACATGCCTTACTTACGTAGGTTATTCATGTCGAAAAACATAAAAATCTGTATTCACTACTATTAAATTAAACAAAATATTAAAATGTGCGGACGCATTGTTTTCTACGCTTGTTCTCTGAGAGTTGTAATAGGTGTGATGATAGTTAACGTTAGCGCTATACGAATACGGCGATCCAACGATGGACGGCCTCATGGAAGGTCGACTGCCTTACCGCACCGCACCGCACCGCACTTCGCCGCCCACCGCCCGCGTCACCTCTTACATTCCCTCGCCCGACCGCTATGTGGAATTTATATAATTGCCTTCAATTAAAACACGAATATAATCTTTTAAACACCGACGTAGATAGAGCAACTGTTAATGAATCATACACAGTAGCCTGTCGGAGCGATTTGAACGGTGACAAAATGTTTTATCGTCCCAATTAAACATGGACAAATATTCGCCACTACATACAAATTTCTCGTAGCAGCGTACTGATTATCCATATGGGTTGGGCACGGGTAAGGTCACCGCCGCGCCAGCTTGTACCATGAATGAACCGAATCGTGTGCGACCGTCGAGCCGCCCATTCAGCGAACTCCATTATTTGCTACATTCTTCATTTTGCGTTGTTTTGCGCAATGTAATCTTTTATTTTACTTTTATTTTATTCAATAGAATGATAAGACATCTCGGTGTTATTCATACTTCGACTGTGTTTGTACACGTATAGACATATAAACATATTGAGTGTAGGTACATAATGTATGTAGCCATTGTATTTAGATTCTATATGTACTTTGTACACAGGTCTGCTAAGATTCACACCACGTGCATGCGTAGGTAGTTGTGTGCATGCCGGTACGTACATTTATATAAACAAAAACACGTTATAGAAACAAAATCACAAACATAAACTTAATACTGTACAATATAACGTGTCTACAATGACATTTTAAGCTAAAAAATCTGATAATATGCCGTTTTCAATTACTTCATATTATTAAACATTTCGTACCTTCTTCATTGATGTATAAAATAACGAATCCCGAATATAATCCTGTAAACTATTATTAAGGATGTAATTTAATTTAGATATGTTTGAAACTATACTAAACTATTGGTAATATTGTATGTTCATAACTTCACCAAGAAGATATCAACGCGCTGTCAAACGATTGCAAATTACGCATACGTGGAAGCAACAACGCAACATTCTCATTCAAGTTCCTTTTATCTGTGGCAAACATCCGGTATTATTTTTTTAACGCCTTCGCGTCGTTCGTAGGCCAGTATCAAACAACTCTGGCTCACAATGCGATAATTTTAGACAAACAACACTCTTAAATGAAGCGTTTATCAGCTCTAAGAGCTCGCAAAAGATAATATAATGTTCAAAACAATACCATTTATCAATATTAAGTAACGAGACGACTTGTTTCGTAATATATATGAATATATAAATTGAGTTATAGGCCGTATAGTCATTGTATTTTGTTGCAAAAAATATATAAAATCTGAAATAGACAATTTTTAAATGAACTTCGGTAAATAAATGGAAAAGTCTTTTCTTTAGTTTTTTTTTTTTTTGTCAATAATTACATAAATATGATATAATCAAAATAATCAATTCAATGTACTTACTTAAATTCATTGCTACTATATCTATATTACACCGTTTACTAATTATTTTGGAATTATCTATACTAATATTATTAAGAGGTAAAGTTTGTAAGTTTATGACGTTGCAGGGGGTAATCTCAGGAACTACTAGTCCGATTTGAAAAATTCTTTCAATGTTATATAGCTCATTTATCGAGAAAGGTTATCGGTTATAAATCATCACGTTAAGACCAATAGGAGTGGAGCACCAATGAAGAATATTTCAAAATCGGGATATTTTCCTCTTGAAAGTTTCCGCTACGTGGTAGCGTTAGCTCAAAGTTACTATTCCACGCGAAAGAAGTCGCGGGCAGAGGCTAGTTAATCATAAAATGGACGTAGACATTATTTTACTTATTATTTGCAAGTGAATTTTATTGTTGATGTAAAAACCAAAGTCTTGTATGTATAGAAAAACTTTTGGCTATTAAAAGTGATTGGATTAATTTAGCCACATAAAGAAGCAAAAGCGGATGGAAAGTGCGGGCGGAGGCGGTTTCCGCTACGACTCGACTCGTGATGCCTTCAGAATAACAAACGAAACCTGATTTCTATCGAGCGGACTAACGATTAAAACGCCTACCTTACCATGTGAACACTTCTTCAATTATAATCACAGGAAAAGGATTTAACTAAATACGTGATTCCATGCAATTGTAACTACTTCATTGCTAGTAATTACCCCAAAATTAATCTCTGTCGATTTATTTTTTTACAAATGTGGATATAGCAATAGTCAACAACAATAATGAAGATGAGTAAACTAAATTGAAGACCTACAAAGCTTTATCACACAGACGCAATTTACACTATTAAGAATATTAAAAAAATTAAATGATATGACAATAAATATTGAGAAACGTTAGACAAATAAAAAAAAAGAACAAAACGAAAAAGTGAAAATAAATTCATTTTTGAGAACTAAAATTAACGTATGGAAAAAAATGGTAAATATAATTAAGAATATTTGAAATATGAATTGCTGTTTAAATGTTCATGAAATGTGTTTGATTGACTGCAAATTTAAAAGCTCGATGGTCAAATACGTCTGATTAGATAGGCTTGGATGCGAGTTCATTGTATAAACGTACGTACAATCGTAGTAAGAAGTATTATTAGTTTTAGGAATAAATATTTGCTTTGATTTATCAAATTATCCATGTATAATGAAGTATATAGAAGGGTAACGAGATCCGGCTATTGCGAGAACTCTCGCTGGCCTCATTGTTTGGGTATGAATCCGCAACGATGCCAATCGCATTCCTTGAAGCCGAGCCGTGCAGATTTAAACTGGAAATCCGACGGTGTCATTTTCACTGGCCACATCCATTTCAACCACCCATTGTTCTACCGTGATATCCACGACCATTACTCGAAAATACATACATACCAGTTAGCGACGTATACCTAATTACGGGTAACAATTATGTCGAGGCAACAGTTATTGCGTTCAACGGTGTAATTTCTAAAAACATATTCACCGGGTATTCGTTGAGAAATATTTAAATCTGTATAGAAATCTGTACACTTTATTATATTTTTATTTAATAATAAAATATTACTAATCGTTTCCTGTCCGCTTCGTTGGGCATTAATAAAAATGGAGAATGGAATGCAAAAAATAAGCATAGCACCGTCTTCGAACATATCCGCGTAGAATGATCATAGTCCTATACCAATACGTTCATTACTTTTAACGCGATAGCTCTTCGTTTATTTTCATTGTGTATGTTTTTCATTCTCGTGTATTTTATATTCTATATATCGCCACTACTTATAATAAAACCAAGTCCTCCGCTACGTCTGTGTGTCTGTTCGCGATAAACTCAAAACTATTGAGCGGGTTTTCATGCTGTTCAGTAGTGGATAGAGTGGTTCACGAGAAAGGTTTAGGTATATAATTTGTCAAGATTTTTTTATAAATTGGTTGAAATATAACGATAAATGTTGAAAGTATCGAAAAAAGTCAAGCCTAGGACAGTTCTTCGAAAACGCTGCCTAATTCCTTTGAGATATAACAAAAGATTGAGATAAGAATCGACGCAGACGAAGTTGCGGGGATCAGCTAGTTTAATTATATTTATACTAATACTAATGATATTATAAAGAGGTAAAGTTTGTGAGTTTGTGACATTGTGATGTTGTAGAGCGTAATCTCAGGAAATACTGGTCCGATTTGAAAAATTCTTTCAATGTCATATATCTCATTTAACGAGGATGGTTATAGGTATATATCATCACGCTAAGACCAATAGAAGCGGAGCATTAATGAAGGATGTTTGAAAATCGGGTTTTTCCTCTTGAGAGCTTCCGCTGCGTGTTAGCGTTAAGCCCAAAGTATCTATTCCACACGAACGAAGTCACGGGCAGAGGCTAGTACTATATATAGATAAAAGAAGATGATATGTATGGTCGATTGATATTACGTTTAAGACTAGAGTCAGCAGTAAAGATTATATTAGTACGAATATACTTACAATCTTGCCTTGATCCTTTTGTATAGACGATAAGACGATAGCATTGTTTTTAAGTGATCTTTTTTTTTTTTTTTTCGAAATGGTTGGTGTGTCATAGCGCTTTATGATCCTGCGTATATGTGAGTTTGCCTTCAACGGTATTATATATGCAATCGGTATCTTAACTCTACCCTCTCAATACATTCTTGATAATTTAATGTATATCCGTAAAAACTTTGAAAAACTGAATTTAGTAAAAGGCCGGCATAATGTAAATGTAAATGTAATAAACAGATCGTCCCCTGTTTCAGACTTAACAAAACCAGTAATAGTTTCTTAGGTTTTACAATAAAGTCCCAACACATGTTACCGATTTGCCGGACTGCAAATTTAAGCGCCACGTCAAGCGGGTTTTAGTGTCAAAAGCATATCATAGTGGATCAGTATATGAACGATAGTGATGTCTGGAACTGACTCCTCTCTGTGCATCCACTATAAGATATTGTAAATATATGTAAAAATAACGTACCCGATTGAGTTCCTTTTCGTTTCTTCTCGATGGCTGTATTATTTTCCGAACAGGTGGCAGTTTTTGACATTCATAAGCGCCTTATTAGGGCCTAAACTGAATAAAGTATTTTCGATTTTGATTTTGAACGACACTATTTGACTACATATCTCATGTAATGCAATCCATATACTGATGGTAAGACATCTGTAATGACCGAGCAGGCTTTCTACTTATTGCAATTTATATGTTCCGATAGCCAGTTCATTTCAGGAGTGCCTCTAGCGCTCGCCTCAATAGTTCAGTGAAGTTGTGAAGACCATTCCAGGTCAACAACGTTTTCATTTCGAAAACAAAAAAAAAGTCCATTATTAGCTACTCCTTATTTAATATCACAAACTAATTGTGGTTTTATGGAATATTAGCTAACACCTAATAAAAATAACAAAATACTAAATAAAACATGTGTTGAGTTACGCAATAATACCAAAATATACAGTTACCATTGAAAATATTACGTTTATGCATAATAGATTAGTAAAAATGAGGTGAACGAAAGTAGAAAATAATTCGAAATTAATTTTTTTAGAGGAACACAAAGACAACGATTTTTCATGTTAAAAAATATATATTTAAAATTCTAGAAAATTTCACATCACAATTATTTTAAACAGATGCTGAGTATATAGAAGATATAAAGTGGGATTTTACTACAATTTTTGGTAATTCAATTTTACTAGTCAATATTTGCGTCATATTTGTATTTATGGTTTTTCCTCTACGATGACAGTCTTGGTTATTTTGTTTTTGATACATTCAACCAAGTTATATTGATTTTAGATAATTCTTCTATTATATAAATTCAGTATCACTTTATTGATATTATATATATGTTTTAGTAGACCCTTTTTCTTTTACAACGAGTCAACATCAACACATATTTTATCTTTAAAATGCTTGTTATTTACAGCAAATAAAACATTTTACTCTTAGTAAGATAATAGTTAGTATAAAGTATATATTTAAAAGAAAAGTTTGATTTGAATTACTCGTGAAAAGAACAATATATCAGAATATCCCCCTGTACATATGGTTGTAACGTAAATTCAGTTTCCGAGCAAATTATGTTTTTACTGCGAGGATGTACCGACTACTTTCTAGTAAATGCCGACGATTTGACTTACGAATACTAGCCATTGATTTGCAATTCTACTATTTTAACTATCATTTGTTATTCATATAATTATGAGTGGACTTGTACAATTCCGAATACGAGATACAAAGGTAATATATATTATAATTATAATGATGAACAAATAAATGGTAGCTCTGTAGGTATATTATGACCTTATTAACTGTCTATCCATTTTCATTTACCATTGAAATATCTCAAGGAAATCGAAAGTTTGTAACGTCGTTACATGACGACTTTTTTGATGTTGACTTGCGCTATTTCACGAACAAAGTACAAAGCTTAACTGCTCTAGCTCCAACGGTTTCTAAGGATATTGCATTTTTAAGAGATTATCTGCTTCCTTTGTTACGTTACAAATAAAGAAGGTGTATTTCTAAAGCTTGAGGATAGTTCATGCGTTGTTTTCCTTTCTATCTGTGATTACTACTTTTGTTTTTTTGTTTTAATTGTTTTTGGACTTGGAAATAAAATATGTTTAATTCTTTGATAACTACTTTATAACAAAGAAATACTTAAATACGTTAAATTGATAAAGCATTTAGAATTATATACTTGTACAGTTACATGGTAGAATTTATACTTATTATTCTAATTCTATTTATTAATGATAAATATTCTTAAATAGCATATTACTTATACTTCACTTAATAATGGACAGAGTAGCACTTACTGTTTTCATAACTTAAAAAATATTGAATAATTTAAGTTTTATCCTATGATTCTAATAAAAGTAACATATGCACTAAAAAAAAAATCTATATTTTCTTTTCCATTAGCTTATAATTTAGCGAATAATTTAGCGAATAATTTAGCGAACTTTAATGCTTGCAAACGCTGCTGCAGTTGCTAAATTCCTTTTCCTAAAAATGTTTTAGAATATACCAGAATATTCCTTACAAACACAAGTGATCTTGTTTTAGATGTTTGTTAATGGATAACAACAATAAGGATGGATTGTACATCTGTCGCTGTGTGGCGATGCGTTATCGCTCGTCCTTGACACAGAGACGCCGCGTATACAACGCGCCTTATTGTGGAGCTACAACCTTGCGAAATTTACCGCTTTCGATAACATAGAGCCGTCGTCGCCGGTAGCGGCACGCCCGCGCCCATCCCCCCAACCTTAAATATTTTAGAAAATCAACGGAGACTACAGAACAGCTTTATATCAGTTGACACGGTTAGATACGAAATGTTGTCATATGATTAAATGTTTAGTTTATTTCACGGAACCGTTAACGGGTGTACGTAATCGATGCAGGACGAAAGTGGGTGGTATCCTGGTGGCGCGACTCTCGCCGACCGGAAACCTAATTCCCGGATGCGGTTGCGCGGGGGGATCTCGCCGGAAGCTTGGTAAACGAGAACATCCGTTCCGCAGCCGCCGCCCGCGCCGCAAAATTTGGCACCGCGAGCGCTCGCAGCCCGCTTCCGGCCTCCGTCCCCCGGACCCCTAACGTCGCTCTCGCCCGCGAAAATAGCGGCCAACCGCTCTGTGTACGCGGTTCATTCAGTATGGCCGCCTTCCATTCATAAAAAGGCGAGGTACGGACTGTATGATGAGCGGCGGAGGGGGGCGCGGCTTCTCCCGCGCCGACCCGCACCCTTGTCCGACGCCAGTGCGGAATGTGCCAGCGAACGGAACACTCGTTTCGTTGGGGCGTAGCGCTAGCGCTCCCGGTTTTCCATTAAAATGTGTATTAGAATAAGTGCAGTGAATCCGCACGAGTTCGGAACGGATACAAAAAACGCCGTCGTCGAGATCAGGAGTAGAAATCAACGAAGAACTTCAGCGAGGAAGTGAGTAGCGGCCATATTGCAGTGATAACCGCGCGGCGGGCGGACGAGAATCGAGGCCGGTGCGTGGGCCGCCCCCCGCCCGCGCCAGGTGCCGCTCCGGACCGCGCCGGTCTCATGAACCTTCCCGTGGATTTGCTCGTTTCAAAAGTCGATGGTTCTGCCGTATTTTTGTGTACCAGTGTATCAACCGGCGCGGTATCAGTGCGGCACTAACCGGCCACCTGTATGTTGATCGTTAAGGAACCCTGTGTTGTGTTTTGGGTCATTTGGCCCGAGTGTCCTTGTGTTGCCATATGTGTAGGAGACGTGTAACCGTGGTACGTTCGTCCAGTAAGTAGTAAATAAGCCGTTCTGACGAGACAGCTCGCCCACCGGTCAATATTATTCATCCGTATTCAGATAAAACTCGCGGCGGGTTACACTAGCTGGTTTTTACATGTAGATCACGTAGTCACGCGTAGGCAGTAATTACATGAATTGCGAAGAAATCGAGCTATCATGAATGAGATACGACGACGCCTTGCTTTGCCGCTTCGGCCTGGCGGTCGGCACACGTGCACCGATCAGCGCTTACAGCGACAACGTTTTAAACTAACCAGTTTGTAGTAATAGTTATATTTTCATTCATCGTACAATCAAAGCACGATATATAAATCTATGTACGGAAACATTAAAAGTATTTAAACCGGCATTCATAGATAAATGTTTGAGTTTATTTGTGAAAGCCGCTGAAGCTCGTTTTGTAGGAGACGTATAAAGTTTTCATCAACACGGAAACACCTTAGATAATGCCAAACTGATAACGTCTAGATACGAGTATAAAAAAGAGGGGCTATAAAAGCACAAACATATTACCTACAGAATAAAATTCAACAATAAGCGCAGATAAAACATAAATAATTGTAAATTTCGCTAACATTTGTTAATTTTTATCCTACAAAAATTAAATAGACATGGAATACAATTAAGCAACACATTTCTATTGTTTCTATTAAAACATTTCTAATTATTTACAGATTGTAGTGTTGACGACAGAAATAGTGAATATTGGATTAAACTAATTAATGAACATTGCCATCAATTTAATGGTACTAAAAGACTACCTATCTTGATGGGATCCTTTTCGTGTAATTTCGGATCAATTTTATTAGATTTCATTCGTAAGCTTGCAACTATTTACCATATTACCGTAATTTAACGATTAATGTTCAAATATAAAAATAAATATTTACATTACAGGTAATTACTTTACTAAAAGATGAAATAGCTATAAGCGGAAATGGATTTAATAATCATTTGCTACCGGTTCGCATTCGACTATGAATAACGATCTAAGATTATATATTAAAGACAAAATATAATCAATGTTGAGTGTGAATGTCGGAAGATCGTGGACGTTAAAACTTGCGGATGCTATAACTATTAATAACCGAAATCGATTAAGAAATATACGGAAAACTGTCTTAGTAATTCAAATGCATAGTTAGGAACTTCGGCAAGTATGTCCGAATGAGTATTTCAGAATTTGGATTTGATTTAGTACATATTTCTGACGGTGTAAGAAAATATATTGATGAAACTTGAACACGAATCATTATATGTAATGCATACTAGGAACTATATAATTGAACCAATACAGAAATATATTATTTTGAATGTATCAAATCGACAATAGGTCGTGGGCTAGTTTCACTATTAAGCTTGTGTTCTCTTTTGGAAGAATTCTTTACCCGAAAGTAATGAAATAAAAACTGATATATGAACTTGCTGGTACATCTAAAATCAAAACTATAAACTATTTCTAACAAAATCAAAAATACTTTATTCAGTTTAGGCCCTAATAAGGCACTTATGAACGTCAAACTACCACCGGTAGCAATCGACAGTTATCATATCTGTACAAGATAATCAATTACGGCTATTGTTTCTCTCTGAATTTATTGGAAATTCACGAATTCGAAAATATGAAATAATAGAAAATTTCCTAATTAAAGATCAAATTAGAATTAATATCTTTGAAAAATACAGCAAAATGTGTGTTTATACGTTAGAAAACATAATTAATTTAATTGGTGTCATTCTGAATACATATAATACGTAAGCAGGTAAAACCAGTAGTTTTCTAAAATAAGAAATAAAACGTATTTAAATTAGTAATGACTATTGACCTATGTATAGAATCGATAAACAGAATAAAATGACACGCTTATATATCATTCAAACAGATTACTGCATTAGATAGGACTTGAATATAAATGAAATTTGCAAGAAATATATAAAATAACTACTTTTATAAAATAGTATTTAGCGTTATTTTAACGTTTAACGTTATTTTAACGTTAACTATGTTCGTTCATATTTTTTAATAAAAACTAGAATCGCCGCGGGTATTCGTAACCAGAAGACTCATATTTATATTCCATATATACTCGATATATTACAAAACTTGAAGACATACACTATAGTCACTTTCTATATGTAAGCAATAGCTCTGCATAACAAAATCTTTTCAATTCAATCAACTTACTACATAACATGTAAAGTACGTAGGTCAATTTTTATAATTACAGTTTGCGTGTAGCGTTAATCAAAAGTTATCATTTGAAGATTTACTTACATTCATATGTACATGTATTTTAGATTTACATATGTTGATCTACCTCTGTACGTACTTTATCTTATACTTCAACTTAGTGCTCAGTTTTCATTAGATTAATAAAACAACTTTTGCACATATCGCAACTATCTCCAATATCTCAATTTCTTAAAATATCATAGAGTATACTTACGTCACTAAATTGTTCGGAACAAACATTTTACAATACATAAATCACTTTAAATTCTTAATACGACATTTATGAACTTTATATTAATATTAATAAACGTGAATTAGAAAATAACAAATAATTAAATATACAATATTACTTTCTTTATCCTATAGAATAACTATAAAAGCCGTAACGATTGACAAGAAGATTTGTGTGTTTTATTTTATTGTCTGATAATTGTCATTTTAAAGTAGTATATTTGTATTAACAGGTGGAGACGATGAGGGAACAGGAAGGCGACGGCCCGGAGAGCCGTTAGCCGGACTCGATGGATGAGTATGGCGGGCCGGCGGCGCCGCCCCGGCCGCCCAAGCCGGCGGCGCGCGTCCACAGGCCGACGGGCGCGCGCCAGCCCACCGTATCGCTATTGCGGCCACGACCCGAGGCGGAGCGCGAGCGCAATGCTTACGTGGAGGCTCCTCGGCGAGTACACGCCGCACCTGCGAGTTCCCACGCGGGCGCGCACCAGCCCCTCAAGCCGGTGACGACGCAGCCGGCCGCCGCGGCCAACAAGCGGCGCGCCGGCGCCCTTCCGGCCGATTCTATTGTGTGCGATACCTGTGGCCGCTGCCGGTGCGAGCAGTGCGCGAGGCCGCGGCCGCTGCCCTCGCGCTGGCTGTGCGGCTCGTGCCTCTGCAGTGCGGAGGCGTGCGTCGATTACGCGTCGTGCATGTGCTGCGTGAAGGCGCTGTTCTACCATTGCGGGAGCGGCGAAGAGGAAGCGGGTGAACCGTGCGCGTGCGGGCCGCGGCTCGCGTGCGTTGGCGCGCTGTCGGTGCCGCTGCCGTGCCTGTGGCTGTACTGGCCGCTGCGCGGGTGTGCGGCGGCGGGCGCGGCGCTGTACGCGCGATGCCGGCGCTCGGGATGCCGGTGCCCGGAGCCTCCGCCGCGGCTCTCCAGTATTATCTAGTCCCGGCGCGCGCCGCCCGCGCCCTCCGAAGCGCCGAGTCGAGCGGCGCGACCGCCTTGTACAAATATTTATTGGTGAGCGGAGAGCTTCGGACCGCGCGGGGGTGGACTCAGTGATCGCTGTGCCTGGTCCGAGTGGTGTGTGGAGGCGCGGGGCCGGCGTCGGACGAGAGCCCCGCGCTCGCTGAGTGAATTGTCTACGAGTACCTTGTAAATATAGTTCTATAGTGTGAATGTACGTGAACGTGTCGCCCGAACGTCGAAAGTCTCAAATTTTCTTGAGACCGTAACGTGTCATAAGGAAACGTTAACATTAGTATTTTGGATACGTTAAATCCAGAGAAGATTAAGAAATGAGATATAAAACATACTTATTAAGATGTAGATAATTTACCATTTATTTATTAACTGAATTTGTATTTATTTGTAAATAAAACGACAACATTATATTATAAATACGAATGTTTACTACATTGTGCTTGTTTTCTTTCTTTTCCTTTAATCTTTTTGACAAAACAGGAAGATAAAATGAGGAAAATTAAAAGACACTTCAATAAAATAATGTAAAGCACTAACAGATCACCTTTCATGCCTGTATGTACGAAGAAGTAATGAACCTTAAATATTACATAATGAACTGACAAGACGGTGGCCATCTTGTTAGAACTCTCCTGGGAGTTTTTGTGGCAAGTCAGAATCCATGCTCCGTGGTATTAATTCCGATCCACTTCACTTGTGCACAATAACTAAACCTTATTACGTAAAGCTCCACCAACATTACATAATATAGAGCCTAATAACAAGATTATTATGGATAAAATATAAAGACCACTACATGGCATTCCAAGATCCCGCCAAAATGTCTTAGCTAATGTCTCATTGGATAATATTAATAGTCGTAATTACTTAAATAAAAAAAAAACTAATTTTCACATTCAATTATATTGTAGAGCGACAAAAAAGGTTAATAATCGTTCGTGATCTATATCGTAGTCAAGACCAAACTTTTTCAAATTCAACTATAACGATAGTTCAGATGTGCACATTCGAAAACGTACATTATCAGTAATCACATAACAGTTTATAATTACGGAATAATTTTGTAATTTATTATCCTATTGGACATAGGCACAGGAAATTTAAATATCAAGCCAAGTTTTAATTACATGAATAGTTGACCCAGAATATACAGTTCTATGAATATTGTATATTAGCCCCTGCCCGCGACTTCGTTCGCGTGGAATAGATACACTAACACGCAGCAGTTCTCCAAAGGAAAAAACATCCCGATTTTAAAACATTTTTCATTTGTGCTCCGCTCCTATTGATCTTAGAGTGATGATATATAGCCTATAACCATTCTCGATGAATGAGCTATATAACATTGAAAGAATTATCCAAATCGGATCTGCAGTTCCTGAGATTACCCCCTACAACGCCACAAACTCACAAACTTTACCTCTTTATAATATTAGTATAGATATACACTTTTATAGTCAGTTATATATGTTTTTTATACAATCAGATTTTTGATGATTAGTAAGTTGGATTCTCAAAGATTTTCTGTTTCTAGTTATGATAACATTGGCGCATGAGTTTTGTGGGCGTACCAAATTTTAACATTAATCATATATCTTTTTTTTAATACGTTTAACTAATCTACAGTTGTAGTTATTAAATATTATTAAAAAGCATGTTATAACATCAACTGTAATTATTGTTATGGGGAGCTTAATTAATACGTAGATAAATAAATCTTTAGCGAGATTACAATATTATTACGATTTACAATATTAACTTAAAAATGGAACAAGCAGGACAAATTATACTATATATTGATGGATTTTTTTGGCCCTCCCGTTTTAAATTAACCTAACACACCGTAGCGATCTTAGATCGTTTTAAAATTAGGACAACAGATGTTGACAGCTTGTGTCGGGAACACTCTTTGACGACCGGATGGAGCCAGAATCTATATAATTACAGATTTGTTATTAGGTCTAAGTTAAAACGTTACTTATCTATTTTTGTGTAAGGAATATCTTTTATGAAATCAATAATATTATAACTAAATAAACTCTTCTATTAATTGTTTTAATTTACGGAATATATTAGGTTGCTTGACAGTTTAAGTATTCATTGTTACTAGTGGCAGTCTTATGGTCAAAATACGGCCAGATTTTTTTTTTGAAGTTACAATAATACTAAGTTTTTTTAATCAAAAATTACATCCATTTTAAATTAGTAATCATCGTCATCATTACCCTTATCCCACTTAAGTAGGGTCGGCACAACATGTTTTTTTTTTCCTTTCTCTCCTGTCAGATGTCGTCTCAGTATTCACACCTTTTACAGACATCGTTTTTCACACAGTCCATCCATAACTTTTTCGATCTTCCTCTACTCGTATATCCGTCCACTATCATACTCAACACTTTTCTAGTTACATGGTTTTCATCTCTCCTCATAACATGCCCATACCATGCTAACCGATTACTCCGCAACTTCTCTGTCACTGATGCTATGTTCAAACTGTCTCTAATATACTCATTCTTAATCTTATCCATTCTAGTTACACCACACATCCACCTTAACATTCGCATCTCTGCCACATGTAATTTTCTCTCATCCGTTTCTTTCGTAGCCCAGCACTCAGATGCAAACAGCATGACCGGTCTTATCATAGTTTTATAAACCTTTCCCTTAAGTTTCAAAGGCATTCTTGGATCACAAGCTACCCCAGACACATTTCGGCATTTCATCCATCCTATATTTATCCTATTCCTCACGTCCTTATCAATGCCACCGTCGTTTCGTATAAATGAACCGAGATACCAAAAATTGGAGCAGGCTGTTAAGGATACACCATTTAAGGCAATAGGAGAAAAACTAGATGTACCACCGAAATCGCAAAACAAATGTTCAGTTTTTGTTCTACTAATTTTCAAACCAACATTCTCCAGTCTTTCTCGCCATTTTTCCAGCCTGCTCTGGACCTCTGCAGCATCTTCTCCGATAAGAACAATATCATCAGCAAATAGCATACACCAAGATGTCTCCTCCTGTATGTCTGATGTTAACGCATCCATAACAAGAAGGAATAAATAATGGCTTAAAGCTGAACCCCGGTGCAAACATACGGCCACATTGAAATTATCGGTAACTCCAGCCGCTGACCTAACGTGTGTTTTGGCATGACTGTACATACAACGAATAAGTTGTACATACTTCCCAGGCACTCTTTTCTTTTTCAGAGCCCACCACAGAACATGAAAGGGGTACTCGATCATATGCTTTCTCCAGATCAACAAATACCATATGTAAATTCTTATGTACTCGTCTGTATTTTTCGCACCGTTGCCGAAGTGCGAAAATGGCATCTGTTGTCGCACGTCCAGGCATAAACCCAAATTGATTTTGAGTCACTTCAGTCTCATCTCCTATTCGTCTCGCTAGCACTCTTTCCCAAACCTTCATACTGTGTGACATAAGCTTTATTCCTCGATAATTCTTACAGTCCTGCACATCACCCTTATTCTTAAAAATAGGCTTACACTATTGCACCATTCATGTGGGATCGCTTCCTCTAGTAACATCTTATTAAAAAATAACGTGAGCCACACCCATCCACTACTTTTAAAAACTTCCATACTTCAATAGGTATGCCACAGATGGCCATGGGCCAGAGCCCAACGGCTTTTCCGTTTTTCATACCATTCACAGCTCTTCTTACTTCATCCTCAGTTATTTCTTGTACAACGCCTAAATTTGATGGTACGGTCTCTAACTCTCCGGTCCTGTCATTTTCTTCATTCATCAGTCTTTCAAAATATTTCTTCCCGCGATTCTTTATGTACTCATCATTCATCAAAACTTTTCCTCCATCATCTTTTATACATTTAACGTGTATAATATCTCTTGTATTATTTTCTCTTGCTTTTGCTAAACGATACAAATATTTTTGTGTTCGTGAGTCCTCTAGAGATTTGTACAAATCATCTCGAACTTTAGCTCTGGCAATAGCAACTGCTCTTTTTGCATTCCTTTTACATTCTACATACATTATTCTTTTATTTTCTTTAATCGTACTATCTTGATCCTCAATACATTTCCATTTATTGAAAGCCGTTTTCTTTTCTTTCAAAGCCTTTTGTACGTCTTCGTTCCACCACCAAGTATCCATGTTTATCTTTCCTCTTCCTTTCGTTTCACCAAACACATCCCTTGCTACGGTCCTTATACATGTTGCCATTTCATTCCAACACTCATTAACAGTTTTCGCTACCATATTTTCCATTTCTATCATTTTATTAACAATTTTTGTCCTAAATCCTTTCGCATACTCATCTTTCTTTATTAGGTAGCATTTAATTCTGGGTGGGGGAATCGACTGTTTTCTGGTCATTTTAAATTTTATTTTTAAAATAAACGATGCTGAGTTGCTAATATCTCTCCAGGCAGAACCTTGCAATCTTTCACTATCTGAATACTATTTCTTTGTAACAGAAAATAATCAATTTGGGTATTGTGATTACCACTATTGTATGTGATTAAGTGCTGATCTTTTTTTTGGAAAAAAGTATTAAGTATGGCATGGTCGAAAGCAACTGCAGCTTAAATGAGATTTTCACCTTCTTTGTTTCTATTCCCAAAACCCCAGCTTCCATGCACTCTCTCATAACTTCCACTGTCTCTTCCCACATGCCCATTAAAATCACCTCCGATATAGATATCCTCATTCTGTGAAATATCAATTATCACCCCATCAAAATCTTCCCAAAACTTTTCTTTTGCAGCCTCATTACACCTAGCTTGCGGCGCATATACACTTATTATATTTATCGTCATCTGTTCTATCAATAATTTCACTAATATTAATCTATCATTTACTCTTTTCACATCCGTGACACATTTCTTAAGCTCATTGTGTAATACAATTCCTACTCCATTTCTCTTACCATTACTCCCACAGTAGTAGAATTTATGTCCTATACCAATCTCCCTCGCTTTCGTCCCTTTCTACTTCGTTTCTTGCAAACAAGCCACATTTATGCGTCTTCTTTGCAAGATATCTGCTAATTCTCTTCCCTTTCCAGTCATTATTCCCACATTCCAACTTGCAAATCTCAACCTTACATCCCGCATTCCTTTCTTACTTTGATTCCTACCCTGCGAAAATCCTAATCCACTTTTCATACTTGTCATGTTTGAAGTACGATTTGACTTAATTTTTACGATCGGCCGCCTGCCTGACATTAACCCACCTTGGGATTAAAGTATAATGCCCTAAATACAATAAATCATAATTCTAATAGGATACATATTGAAATAAATATATATTTATTTACTATATACGAAATAAAATTTAAAAACTAGAACCAAAATAGGATATTATGATACTTCCTTTCCACTATTACTTCTTAGCAGTACAAACTTATGTCAGCAACGATCCTTGCTCAATATGACAATTTATACACTCCGTACTACTCCTTATTATATCCAATCCACACTATGTCGGTATATAGGTGTATATATTATAAAGTATTCCAATATTTTTGCTGTTTATTGCCAAAATCTATTTTTACAAAATTATAAATTAAATTTAGGAGTTTTGAAGGCGAACGTCAATCCTTGAACAGACCTAATATCAAATTAGTAATCATAATCATAATTTAATATGACCAATAGAGGACTTATAAATAAAGAATTCTATTGTGCGAATAAGGGAAAACAAGTTAAATGTTAATTTTTTAACACGGTTGAGACAAGAGAAAAAGGTATAGAACTAATTAATATTTGAACGTATTCGTAAGTAGATATTATCTATAGTTAAAACTATGTAGTAACACTTAATTGACTGAGCATTTTATTGTGTATTTAGAGTTGCCGAAAAATCAATATTATTTTAAGGTATACAAACGAAACTTAAGTAATTTCGACGTTTTACAGAATTTGTTGTTAAATCGAGTGGCGTTAAGTAGAGTTTACAGTGTATTTATAATTTACAAGGCATATTATTTTGCATATATGAATACAGGTGTAGATCTCGGTTTCAGTCAAACAAGATAATTTGTTTCTTAGGAGTGAACAAACAACGTAATGCTTAAAAAGTTTTGAACAATTTTGTAGTTAATACAGACGGACCAACAGGCACGACTAAGTTTTATTTTTATGTAACTCGCGGTGAATATTCATGAAGTTACATCCTATAATATAGGCATTATAGATGTTAGGCAATAAAAGTAATATACATTTCGAACAAATTGTTTAGATTTTGCTTCTTACACACTTGGTCATTATCAAAAAAACAATTATCACGTGATTTTTTCATCTATACTAGTCCATACTAGTATTATAAGAGGTAAAGTTTGTGACGTTGTAGGGGGTAATCTCAGTAACTACTGGTCCGATTTGAAAAATTCTTTCAGTGTTATATAGCTCATTTATCGAGGATGGTTATAGGCTAAGGCCAATATGACCGGAGCAACAATGAAGAATTATTTAAAATTAGGTTTTTTTCCTCTTTAGAGATTAGCATTAGCCTAAAGTAACTATTCCATGCGAACGACGTCACGGGCAGAGGCTAGTTGAATATAAAGTTATTATAGTTTTATGAAACTACAAGTTTATATGCATTACACGTTCAGCGGTATGCTTGTTCTTGCCGTTGAAAAAATGGAAGAAAAATAGAGTTGGAAAAAAAAATTAGAAAACATTTACCTTATTTACAAAAAAAAAAAGTTTTTTTTTAATAGGTCAAAATTATTCAAATACAAAGTATCTTTCTTGAACAATTACCGCGTCGCAGTTGTTTGTCTCTGTAGCAGAGGTCGTAAAAATATTTGAATTTATAATTTTCGAAATTAACGTGCCCCATTAAAGCAAGGACAAAAAATGAACATTATGCAGCAACTAAAATGTGGAGAGGGAGAGCACTTTACATTCCTCACACTCAAAGTCACGATACGAAAAACGAATATTCATATTATCTAACTGTAGTAAATTACAATAAAATATCCAACAACAGAAAAATTGACAGCAGTTTGTAACAAACAATTGTCGTTATCAAACAGAACGTTATTTATTACACATATATAACAGTTATTGTCATTTATAGTTATGTTTAGTGTTCGTTTTAAAATTTGATGACCTTAAATGATTTTAAGAAATATAAAGTCCGTAATAATACATTGGTCGGTTCATCGTTGACCTATGCTACGAGGAAGATGGATCGGCCATGCGGTCGTGCCGTTGTGAAGTTGATTTGTTACTATAGCTGCCATTTACAGTGTGCTCTGATACGTTACACTGTGTCGAGTCTCGCTATTTCACTGTCAAATCTGAATAGTTATCAAGAACATTCCTTAACCTATGACCTAAGATGCATCATGCACTGTTAGTTTGATCGCTGTAGAATTGCAATATTATTTTTTGATATTTACTTGGATGCTTCTCATTGCTTTTTTCTATGAATAATCTATTCTGAGATCGGAGTACTACCGTTGTTAGTTTTTCAGTGGAGTATGAGATATTGTTACGTTTAAAAAAAAAAATTGCTCAGAAAAACATAATTCAACTAAAATAATTTTTATTTTGAAGTCATGTAAGTTTCTATCGCTCCTATGATTCTAGTGGGTAAAAAAGACTATAAATAATGTTTAGATATATAAAATTAACATATAATCTGTTTATTAAACTGATTATTCAGCTGATAGACCTTCACAGCTTTACTGGACTACCAAAGCGAGTACTTAAGGCACTCATCCGATTTTGGGAAGATGAGCCCAAGGTCCGGCTACGGTGGCGGGAGAAGACGGTCAAATTGCCGTCTCCTCCTACCTGTCCTCCGTTGGCGGAGACGGCCGCTTAAAGGATCGTCCTCGCGGGCCCTCTCCACCGCCTCCTTCTGAGAGACGACCTCCTCACAGAAGGAGTCTCGCTTCCGAGCATAGCTTCCACGACGCTCGGCAGCGAGAGATCATCACCTACCGCCACAGCAAGAGTGCGGCGCCGCTCCACCCACGCAGCACACTCGGAAAGTGTGTGCTGCGCGGTGTCCAGTTCAGCGCCGCACTGATGGTATACGGCAGTCGGCTCCCTGCGTGCTATCCTGTAAAGGTACCAACCGAAGCACCCGTGCCCGGTCAGCACCTGCACCAGACGGTACGTCAAGGAGCCCTATTTCCGTTTGCACCAATCTGGCAGGACCGGGCGGACGGCGTCGATAGTATATCTACCGTATTGCGCGTCCGCCAGGTCCCACCTCCACCTCTCCATCATCCTGTCCCTCTCCATCTTTCTCCTTTCCTCCATTTCTCTGGGAGCTGAATATACGGCGGTATATATAAATACGGCGGTTAAGAAACGAATGGGGAAGCCTCTAGCTCCCAGGGAAGGGAACTGGCTAGCACCCTAGCCGCCACAGAGGACACCGTCCGGTAACCTCGTATCACCCTCAACACCACAGTACATTGCGCGGCTCGCAGCGCACGGATGTCGGTAGCGTTGAGGGTGTCCACCCATAACGGTGTCCCGTAGGCGGCCATGGACCGCACGACTCCCATGTATAGGCGGCGGTGGCGACACCCGGCCCCCCGATACTTCATCTGGGTCCCCACCCTAACACGGACGCCCTCCACACAGATGTGGGCCCCCGGAGGAGGATCTAATAATCTCTATCGATCTTATATCGATTTAAAAGTTTCTTAGGTAATAGTGTTATGTTTTACAATAAAGTCCCAAAACATGTTACCGACTTGCTGGACTGCAAATTTAAGCGCCACGTCAAGCGGGTTTTAGTGTCAAAAGGATATTATAGAGTGGATCAATATGTGAACGACAGTGATATCTGGAATTGACTCCTCTCTGTGCAGCCACTATAAGCCTTTGTATGATGTATTGGAAATTTTTTTTTTTTTTAAATGTACCCGATCGAGTTTCTTGCCGGTTCTTCTCGATGCTTGGGTTGTTTTCCGAACCGGTAATAGTTTTTGACGATTATAAGCGCCTTATTAGGGCTTAAACTGAATAAAGTATTTTTGATTTGATTTGATTTGATTTGATCGAGGCTCGGGCCTCTACCAGTATTGCTTAGAAAAATCTTTACTGAAAATACACTTTATCACGTGATTAGCACAAAGTAATCGAGGAATATCCGCGATAACCTATTATTAATTAAACATTACCTTATCTTATTGCTTTTTAAGCATATTTACAATAATTTAACACCCCTTCTATGATAAATAGAAACGAAAGCCTTTTATAAAACTTTATGATCTGAACTCACTTTCAATCACTGGTAGACACATTCCGAACCGGTGACACACGCTATTGTGTTTTAATGCACTGAAATATTCCTTATACCTTTAGAATTTAACAATTGATATATTGACTTAAACATTTAAATGAGATTATCAAACAATAAAGAATAGACATAGAAAGATGGACGTCCAGTATTATCTATGTATGGGTATTTGCATTCAATCCTTTTTGCACAACAAGTATACTTTTATTTCATTTATTTCTACAGATATTTTAAAACATGTTTTAATTAAAACAATCCTAACGTTATTTTAAATGTTTAGTAAATACAATACATAACAATTATATTTTTTTATTCATAAAATAAACTACGTCTTTAATATTTTATTTAAGTTGATTGATCACCAAAATGAAATTTGAAAATTGAACTATCTATTATAAACTCAGGATAATCACCGAAATAAATCAATCGATGTCAATGCAACTTTTCCCCCAAACGTAAACAAAACAATAACATTTTTTTAAAATTTTGTACGTTTTTAAGCGTTATCCGCAATCTCTTCTGATACTAAATGACGATTAGGTCTATGATTTTAAACCTTATTCAACCTATACGGGGACTGGATCTCAAATACAGTATCAGAAATAGGCGGGATTATAAAACGGTCTTATAAGATATTTTCCGGCTTATTACTAGGGTTCGAACTTATGTCTGAATTTGCTACCACTGAGTGAAACTAAACCAATAAAGGTTAATCGTCAATTTAAAGAGACGTCTTAGTATGTAAAATAATATCTAAACTATAATGCATATTTATCGAACTACACTACTGTAAGCGACAAATAGCATGATGGGTAAAGGAAATGACAGCCCCTACGACACTACAAACGGGCTGTTATGTTTATTCAGATGACACCAAATTAACAATCGATAAGAGCACTGATGGCTTTATATATAAGGCATGACTGGCTTTGTAAAACCGAAGGGGGTCTAGGTCGCAGACTAAACTGAATCCGATACTGTGTAGCTATGAGCCGCTAGTGGTTGCGAGCTTATCTCGTGTCATCACAGAAATTTGTAATACAATGTAATTTGATTAATAAATATGACATTTACGACCTATTGAAATGTAATCTATACCTATAATGAGAATGTAAGTCTAACGTGTCTGTAGTTTTTGGATTTTTGTGAAATATAAGTAACATAATACATTTCACTTATTTTAAAAAATGTCTGTTTGTTTGAACACGCATCGTTGCTAAATTACTGCGTTCACGATAAACCTCACTAAAAAAATCATAAAGAATACCCTAAAGTAACGTTAAGTGTTAATTTAATTAAAATTGGTTCACTCTAACAAAAGTTATTGCAATTTTAATTACGACGCGACTTAAGTAGAAGAAAGAGGTAGATAATACTTAATATATTCAGATGATTTTAGTAATCATTGTTTTTCTACATTACGTTCCACGTGGAAGGAGTCGCGGGCACAGCTAGTTCAAAATAAAATCAATAAGTAAACGAGAGATTCTTAGCAACTACAACCGAATTACCTGATCTCTATAAGAATATAATATTTAAGAGTTATCAATACGCACTACTAAAACAACAGACGTAATATTTTTGGGTTTAAATATTAATAATATATTTAAGAAAGAGTGACCTTGTTTCTAAACTTATTAATGATTTAAGTAGGCTCTAGTAGGTACGTACAAGTTGATTAATAAGAAAAAAATTGGTTGTCTGTAATCTTGGTTTACGGACGAAAATTTTACACGAAAACGTCTTAAGAAAGGTATATCTTGCAGGCGGTAGAGCCACGCTGAAGCTATTTTCTGATGAAGTATTTCAGCATGAATGGGTCGACTCGCCCGGGGTAGTAAGTACCACTGGACCCACAGAAAAAATACCGAAGTCGCGATGTGAAGTAACAGTACTTGCATTGTTGCGTTTCGTTCGATCAGTGAGAGCGGCGAAGGCCCATCTCCACCCTTCCCTTACCTCCCGCCCCTCTTCCCCACCAACACAGGCTGGAATCGCACTTACGACTCCTCTGGTTTTGCTGGTGTCTATGGACGGCGGTGTTCACTTAACATCAGGTGACCGACCGGTTTTTTTGCCTCCTGCGATATAAAAAAAGAAAACCATTAATCAACAAAATTTATATTTTTATGAATTGAATTCTATACATAGATAGGTACGTCACAAAGGGAACGCTTAGGGCGATCGCGACACTCCATCGCTTGTTCCGCGCTCTCGCTCGCACGCTCGGCTCAGAGAAACGTGACAATGAGTCATACTATTTCATGCTTTCAGCCGGCGTACATCAATTTATATGTTGTTATCACATCAAAACAACAAAAAAAATGCGAAGGTTAATATGGATTAACGCAGCGATAAAGAGATCATTATGTACAATTAAACAAAAACAAATGAGTTGTTATGTTAAAGTCATTATCAATTCTGTTAAAGTAACCCGTCCGTGATATTCATAATAAACAATTGGGAGAAATCAAAGTTTTTAAAATGTTCTTCGAGCCGGAACACAGCAAAGCGAGCACTCTTGTCTTGCGGCTGATATTGATATGAAGATGCTGCTTTCGTGACTACGATGTGACTACATCTTGTAGCAGTTTCGGCCACCCTTCATTATGTATCTTGGTAAAATAAAGCAGTGTGCCTTATATGTTCTGACAATTTACTTAAGTAATAACAAAAGGAGACAGAAGTACTTCTTAAGAGGAAACGCAGTATCCAAGAAATTTGATAAATAAGTTAAAACAGGAGTCTACTGCTTCTGAACTATGAAATAGAGACAACTCTGTAGCTCAGAGTGATTATACCTATATAAAATAAACGAAATTATGATTGCGTATCTCAAGTTTCCCGCTTAAAAATTAAAATGCTTGTAATTCTTTTCTCAAAATTAAAATAAGAAGGTTTTTTTGTATTTGTATGTTTTTATTTCGTTTGTTATATTCGACATTGGTGGTGTAAGGAGTGTCGAGTAACATCTTAAGACTTGAGACACCCAAGCCAACCTCACCTGCACGTGGTGCACCCTGCTGAATAACGAACGAGGCAATGGCGAAAGCGGGGTGGTAGGGTTTTACAGCCCGACTGGGTCGCAACCACCATGCATATGGCGAAAAAACCCGTCATAGTGACTCGCTTCTGCGCGTCGCGTTTCCGGATCAGCCTGTGCATATCCAGTACCGGATGACTTTCGTCATTATGGCCGGCATGACAGCGGCGACCGGCGATGGATAATCTGTCTCTCGGTGGTTGCCGATGGTTTTGGATTTTACTATGCTTAACATGAGGCATAGTGCACTATGTCGTGCTTCGATAAAAAAAAACACATTTGTTTATTTAACGTCTAAAAACTGCAATATAATTGGGTGATTTTATAGTTTAAAAATATCCCTTGTTTTAGAATATTTAATCGATCACTATAAAATGAAGCACATTATAACTGAGCTACCACACATGAAATGTGGACAAAGTTGAAAAATATGTGTAAACGAAACTGTACCTAATATGTAACAGGTTTTAAGCTTATTATAAAAATATTTATCAGATACCAACTGGATATAAGTTTGAGTACCTGGATAGTTTGGATTCACCATTGGATACGGTTGATTTCGCTGCAATCGGGTTTATTAAAATTATTTGTGTATTAAAATACAATTGAAACCGGTAATAATCGATTTGGTGCAGA